>JAYESA010000004.1:34350290-34530934 GCA_036927795.1 Iris macrosiphon | reverse complement strand
GTTTGATTTTTCATATGTGATCCTCCGTTCGCTGTACTTTAGTCCAAGTGTATGCTCTAAGTTTTTTCACATGTGGTACAAATCAAGTTCTCATAATTTGGAACGATCCACCTTTTAATTGGCTTCAGCTAAAGTATACGTTCAGGTTCTCATAATATCGTACCATTGAAGGCGGTGTTAAAAAAATTTAACATATAACATTGGTCTGTTTATTACAAGATCGAGCTCTTGGAAACATTAACTAACTATAACACATAAAATTATGGCTAAATTTTAACTTGAAACTATCAACTATTCAAAAAATTTAATTTGATATTCTAAATTTTAAAAATAGACAACTTAATTAATACCTCAACTATAATTGTACAAGTTAATATCTTAACAGTGTTAACGAAAAATGTTAAATGATAAAAATATTCGCATTCTCTCCCCCTCCTCTAGGGGTGAGCATCGGTTCGGTTCGGTTCAAAACCGAACCGAATAAGAAAAACCGATTTCGACCGAAAATCGAATAAGCAAAATCGAAACCGAACCGAATTAGACCATAATCGAACCAAACCGAATTAAATCGGTTCGGTTTTCGGTTTATTCGGTTTTTCGATTTATTTGCGGATTTTTTTTGTTTATATATATATATATATATATATATATATATATATATATATATATATATATATTTGGTTCATAGACTTGGATGGGAAGCATTTGGTCTCTTGTTGAACAAGGACGAGAATGTGAGCAGTATCATCAGGCAGGGACGGTGGCGACCAGATCTGAATGTGGCTAATAGGCAATTCAGTCGAGAGATACATGAGGTCAAAATTGACAATAGCTTACCTAAGGATACATGGCGGTGGCAGGGAACGCGGAGGACTAACCATCCAAGAGTTTCTAATTACGAATTTGTCTGGATGAAGGGACTCGCACGGAAGATGCAGTTGTGCTTGTACAAAGAGAGTATGGGAAGATTATTAACTTTGGATCGGCTAACTAGGCTCGGTATACACACGGGTGGCTCGGGATTGCAGATTTTGCACCTCCAATAGTGGATTGGGAGAGCATCTCTTCTTTCAATGTCCATTTGTGAGTCGAGTATGGGGACACCAACAGAAGGAACTGCAATGGACAAGAGGAACATCGTCCACAGTATCAGCTAGTATGGAGACGATAAGACTACAGAAAAGAAGTCGTGGCAGTAAGTGGTTTTCAGAAGCTCGGGTCAGACTGGCACCCAGGGTCTGGCGCTTATGGAAAAAACGCAACAGACGAATATTCGAGGGCCAAATCACACAAACCATAGGAATTATTCTCAATATTGATTATGATGTTAGAGTTTTGTTGAATAGGTGATCCGGAGAAGGACACCATACTTGTTTCTTGGAGGTTTAATTAATACAATTTCCATATATATATATATATATATATATATATATATATATATATATATATATATATATATATATATAATTATTTTTATTTTATTTTATTCGATTTTTGGTTTTGGATCGAAACCGAAATCCAAAATCGAAACCGAATAAGAAAATTTAGTATTTTCATAACCGAAACTGAACCGAAATTTTTAAACCGAACCGAATGTCTTATTCGGTTCGGTTCGATTTTCGGTCCAAAATCGAATAATGCTCACCCCTACCCTCCTCTCTCTCTCTCTCCTCAACGGCGGCGGCAACAGGAGATGCAGCGAGGGGGGTGGGGGTGGAAAAGTTTGGGAGGGGAGGTGATAGCGAACATTCCCAACCCCCCCCCCCCCCCCCCCCCCCCTCCCCACCTCACCCCCACACACACCCCATCCTCCTCCTCAACAGCAGCAACGATGGGATAGGAGAGCGACGACAACAACGAAGGGCAGAAAAGCAGTGGAGGGGTGAAGGATGGGGGAAATATTTGATCAACAAAAAAATTAATATCTGACTAATATGAAAGGTATCAGCTTGAAAATATTTAATAGTTAATAATAGTAAGTTGTATAATTTTAAAATTTAGAATATCAAGTTGAAATAAGACGGATGGTAATCAAGTAAAAATTTAGCCAAAATTATGATGACCTCTCCTTCACTTTTAACCATATCCATAAGTAGTAAGTACACACAGCATAGAGAAACTCCACATGCTTTCCTCCTTGTCACTCCCTCCCATCTCCCACATCTGGGGTTCCCCAAAGTGAGTGGTAGGGAGCTAAAGCTTGCCAGCTTCTGCTGAAAACTTTGGTTGAGCTGACAGAGTCCCACTTCTTTGCTTCGTATCCATTCCTTCAAGTCCTCCAACATTTGCCAAAAAAAAAAAACCTCTGTTCTTGATCATCACTTGTGTTCTTAAAAGAAGAAGAACTTGATATTATAATGTTCTTCCTCCTTGTGTCCTCCCTCTCCTTCCTCCTCCTCGGCAACCACCCACTCCTCGTGAAGCTCCTCCCTTCGTGGGTCGGCGAGCTGAGACTCCTCCTTGTGTTGCTGTGCCAGGAGTCGTTCATCTACTCCTTCCAGTGGATAAAGAACTACAGGCTGGTCGTCGCGCAAATCTTGAATTTTCCTCGCACTGTGTTTGCTGCCGGAGAGTATGCTTCAAGAACCGAGAATGAGGAGGAAGATGATACGGAGATTAGGAACGCGGCTACGACAATTCTGGACCTCCCCGAGCTGGCCTTGGACTGCATTCTCGCGAAGCTCCCGCCACCCGGGCTGCTGAGCATGGCGAGCGTGTGCGCCTCCATGAGGGACAGCTGCAGGAGCCTGTGGGAGAGGCGCATGAGGGAGAAGTGGGGGAGGGTCATGGCGAAGGCGGCGAAGGAGGAGTGGGAGTCCTATTTGGGATCAAGAAACGAGTCAAGGAGGAGCAATGGTGGGGTTGTGGGGAGTGCTATTAGTCCAAGATGGTGGTTCTGTCCATGCTCATGGTTCAAGTCTAGAAGAAGGCAGACTACTACTCGTCGCGACTCCGAGCCCGCAGATTCGGCCATGGCTTGCTATCTCGCGCTCGAGAGTGGCAGGTTCTGGTTCCCTGCTCAAGTATACAACCGCGAGGTACGCACATTGGAGTGCTTGATAGTTAGGTTCCGTTTGGTTCGCGGAAAGAAAAGAAAAAAAAAAAAATCAAGTTCTTGCTTTTTCTTTTTCTTTTTTTAAATTATAATTTTTATTGATTTTTTTTCGATGTTTGAAAATGCCAAAAAAAAAAAAAAAATTATTGAAAATCACTTTTATTTTCTTTTCAATTCTTTTGACACTCAAATGACTTTCTTTTTAGTCTTGCATATGATTATTCCATCGTCTTGGTGGAGGTTTTTTTACACTGCAGAATGGACACGTAGGGTTTATGCTGTCCTGTTACGACGCAGAGCTGAGATACGATTCGCTGACGGACACTTTTCAGGCAAGGTACGAGTCATGAAACTTAGTCTGATACCAAATTGCAATATGGACACATAGACGGTACCTTTAAACAATGTTCGGATTTATCGCTAGTGGCAGAGCGACGTTGCTGACACATTCATCTGAGCTCAATAGTTCAAACTAATTGGTAACTTCTCATCATATATAGATATATATATATATATATATATGTATAGGTACCCGCCACATGGTCAGAGGCTCGCAAATGTGGAGGAAGGAATAGGGTGGGAGAGAGTAAGGGCACCACCCGTGGACACCCCGGCAAACGACCTCCATGTCTCGGACTGTCTAAGTGACTTGCGCCCGGGCGATCATATCGAAATTCAATGGAGAAAGAGCAAGGGATTTCCCTACGGTGTGTGTTTCTAATCAAAAGTCTAGGAATTAATAAGGTTCTACTATGTATTTTCGTTTGGACAAGATATCAATTATAGTGTTTAAAAATACCTATAGCAAATTGACAAATTAGCTACATGATTCTCGTCAGTTTTTCTTTCAGGTATTTTCTAAAAATTTAATTGATTTCGTCATTTTAAATTATTACAAAGAGCTAAACTTCTTGAACACAGCCATTTATTAAATCGCCATAAGTAAATTGATGGTGAAGAATAATATCATTATGTTTCTCTCCCGTACCTTTATGTGTTGGTATTTTTGCCTTTGGACTAAGAAGAATAGTCCTACATTGGCTACACCAACAAGTGGCTATTTCAATATAATGCTTTGCTTATGTTGAGGTGTGCACATGGGGTGTGGTGGAGCACATGTGGGTGCCATGTGAGGGTATTTTATTAGGAGAAAAAATGATTAACTTCTCAAAAAAAATATTTATGCTTTTTGTCACTCTCATGGAACTCGGACTCGGATTCGGATTGCATGTGTGGTTGATGCGTATGCGTGTATGCGCGATATGCACGGTTATGCGTTGTCATGCGCATATACGTGCATGCGCGACATATACGGCTATGCGCAGCTGGGTGTCTGCGAGTGCGCAAATACGCTGATGCACTGTTGTGCTGTTGCGCGCATATGCGGGCTATGTTGATTGCATGTGACTCCGTTGATGGCGGGATTTGAAATATCAATTCTTTATTTTTGGGAGTTAAAATTTTAGCCCCGCATCAGATGGGAGAAGAGATGGGTTTTCACCCTTCTCTATAAATAGAGCCCTCATGCCTCCTTTTGGAGACAAACAATAAATAAAATAAGAGGAGACCAGAGGGTCCGTTCGAGTCATACTCAGATGTGACTGCAAGCGTTCCATAAGTTCTATTTTGAATTTGTTAGCTCCTGGAAGCAGATCATCGATAGAGGACGAATCTTGCTTTGAGCTACGGTGGTATTCACCACTCCAGCAAGAATAATTGTTTATTCTATCTTCTTCTCTCTTCTTCTAGTTGTAAACATTATGTCCTAATTGCAACCACGTTCACAAGGAAGAACGTATTTTTGGTTCTTGAGTTCTGTGATTCAGAAGAAGTTGTAATCAGCTACTATATTATATAATTATATAGTTCTTCGTTGGATCGAGGTATATCAGAGAGGAAACTTTTGTGTGAACTCCTGATCTCGACTTCAACTTCTTGTTCTACCATATTTGATTAAGCCTCGGGACTAACAATCTCAAAGCAAGATCCGAGTAAGATGGAGAACAACCGTAGAAGGTTTCTCGACACAAGTTTTAACAAACTTGAGAAGTTTGACGGGGAGCATTACACTATCTGGAAGAGAAATGTCAGCCTGAATCTTCAACTCGTAAACGTGGTTACGTGTTGACAGATCCTGAGCCTGTTATTCTGGAGGCTGATGATGCTATTGTTTGGGCGATTGATAATGCAACTGCTGCACAAAACATGTGGAGGAGAGACAACAACCTCTGCAAGTTGTTGATTCTGAACTCCATGGAAAATACTCTAGCGGAGTCATACAGCAAGAAGGATCATGCAAAGGACATCTGGGAGTTACTGAAAAAGCACTACAAGGCGGATGAGAACCGCAACAAAATCTATGTGACCAAAAAGGTCAGGAAGATGAGATTTGAAGACGACAAGACGATGTTGTCTCAAGTCAAAGAATTTCTCAAGTTACGTCAAAAACTTGAGCATGATGGCATGTCCATGGTCGACGCTTTCGTTGTGGGGGGTATTGTCGCTAAGCTCCTACCTGGATGGAGCAACTTTATTACGGACATGCACCGGAAGAAGCTGGAGGTCAATATTGAACTCGTACTGCACTGGATCCATGTTGAAGATGAGTCAAGAGAGCTCAAAACAAGGTTTATACGTTGTCCAACCGGTTGGCAAAGACTAACTTGGTGCATGTTGGTGACTCCAAGGGGAAGCAGAAGGCTTCTCACCACAAGAAGAAGTACTTCAACCATCTGAAGGTGAAGTCGGCTTCGTTCAAGCCGAAGCCTAAGTCAGATGTGACTTGCTTCAACTGTGACAAGAAAGACTACTACCGGAAAGACTGCAGATCCAAGCCAAAACAGACAGAGCAAGGTGAGCCTAACAAAGTCGCTATGATTGCGCATGTTGTTGCGGCTGGTGTAGACACTGACTGGTGGGTGGACACTGGCGTATCCTGTCATGTTTGCTCAAAGAAGAAGTTGTTCACTACCTATAAGCCTATATCTGAGATGGTCATGGTGGCGAACCAGGCACAAGCTGAAGTACTTGGGACCAGAACGGTGGTACTGAATCTGACTTCGGGAAAGTCGCTGACGCTTCACGATGTGAAGCACGTACCTGTGATAGTCAAGAACCTGGTCTCGAAAAGTCATGCTCTGCAATGCAGGCTTGAGGATGAACATCAATGCTGGGAAGATGGTGATCATACTTCATAAAAGTATTCTGCACCGAAGGGATGTTCAAACTTCATCTTGGAACTCCTGCTAATAATGTTAATGTAGTCTCTTCTTCTGGTTATTCTCTTGAGTTATGGCACAATATACTATGACATGTTCATTGTAAAAGGATAAACAAAATGTTTAATCAAGGACTTATCTCCAAATGTGGGGGTAAGGAGGTGGAGAAGTGTGAGGTCTGTGCGTAGACAAAGATTACAAGAAAATCATTCAAACAGGTAAACCGAAGCACAGATCTTTTGGAGTTTGTGCACTCAGATATATGTGACTTCAAACAGTTCTCCACAAAGGCTAAGATGAAGTATTTTATTACATTCATCGATGACTACTCGAAGTACGCGTTGGTCTATCTGCTCAAGTCAAAAGACGAAGCATTCGAGAAGTTCAAGGAGTTCAGGGCTAAGGCTGAACGTCAAACAGGGCAACAACTCAAGGAACTCAAACATAATTGAGGCGGAGAGTATAGGTCTATTGAATTCGCATCACTCTGCAAAGAACATGAAATTGTCAATGAGACAACTGCTCCGTATTCTCCTCAATCAAATGGAGTAGCTGAAAGGAAGAACATGACGTTGACAAAGATGATGAATTCAATGATGTTGATTGCGGGTCTTCCAAACTGCTTCTGGGGAGAAGCTGCGCTCACAGGTACTTTCATTCTGAACATAGTGCCGTACGTAACATCCGATGTCACTACTCATGAACTATGGTTCAAAGTCAGACCCAACTTGAATGTCATTCGAGTGTGGGGGTATATGGCGTATGTGAAGCTTCCGAACTTGAAGAGTCAAAAGCTGGTTACGAGGACTACGAAGACTATCTTCCTGGGCTATGATGAGAAGAGTGATGCTCGAAGGTTTCTTGATATAGAGTTAAATCATATCATCGAATCTAGAATTCTTTGAAGATAAATTTGCAAGGCACAAGAACATTGTTATCGCGGACATTCCGGAGAATAATGTGGGTGCACGGGAGGCTAACGCTTCCAATGAAGATGTAATCTAAGAGAAAGTTGTCATTCCGGAGACAACGTTCGAACCAGAACCCGTAGAATCGATGTCTAAGAGAGTGAGGAGACAGAAGGACTTTGGAGCAAATTTTGTCATATATCATGTGGAAGCAGATCCGCTTACCTATGATGAGGCGATGAAGGCCAGAGACACTGTTTTCTGGAGGGAGGCTATCAATTATGAGTATGACTCAATAACCTCCAACAACACTTAGATGTTGGTTGATCTGCCTGAAGGAGTTAAATCAATCGGATGCAAGTGAATCTTCAAGAAGAAGATGAGGTCAATGGAACTATTGATAAGTTCAAGGCAAGGCTGGTAGCCAAGGAGTTTTCTCAGAAGCAGATGATCGACTACTTTGACACATATGCTCCAGTAGCGCAGATGACAACCATCAGGATGTTGATTGCTCTGAGCGCAATTCACAAGCTAGTTATACATCAGATGGATGTTAAAACAGCATTCCTGATTGGAGAGTTGACCGAAGAGATTTATATGCAACAACCAGAAGGATTTGTCGTCAAGGACTTTGAAGACAACGTCTGCAAGTTTGTGAAATCAATATACGGTCTGAAGCAAGCTCTTAAGATGTGGCATAAGAAGTTTGATAAAATTATAATATCAAACGGCTACAGAGTCAGCGAGACGGACCAGTGTGTTTACAGAAAGTTCGTTGACGGAAGAGGAGTTATCGTTTGTCTCAGACCCGGCCCTGAAGGTATGCAAGAGGTGCGACAAAACAGGACCTCCTAATAGAAAGGGCCCATATATTTTTCTGCTTGCACATATGCATTATTATTATTATTATTATTACTATTATTATTATTTGAAGAGGCATCAGCCATTTTTTTTTTTACATAAAATCGAAGCTCTGAGAGGGCCCAAGTTGATCCAACTAGCCAACCATTAATTTACAGCAACAAGGCTGTTAGGTTTCCAATGAGGAAAGAAAATTTTAGCCTCCAATCATGCAAGATTGTTTGGTTCCAAAGAAGAAAGAACAAATAATGGTGTTAGGTTTCAATGAAGAAAGTAAATATTCAGCCGTCGGCCGCCATCATCTCCGGGGTTTGGACGGCTGTTAGGATTCCAAAATGTGGAAAGTCTTCCTCTTGGACTTTCCTCTCCTTCCTTCATAAATCTCCAACCAGATGAGAACCATGCACCGGCAGCACACCAATATCCATATTCCATATCCTCAAGATTTGTTCTCTCAAGCCAGCCAAGCCAAGCCAACCTCCAGATTCCTCTAGTGCTTTGATCGCCAGATCGTCCAAACACCTGTTATTCCATTGAAAGTTGAACCAAAAGTATTTTAGGAAGACTCCATAATACATTCTCCTGCTGCTCCACGCCTCCACTCCAAAGAGAAGACACAACAAAGTTGGAAGACTTCTTTGTTTGGTTAAAATTTGGATTTAGGTGAGATTTCTGTGTTTGGTTAATTTTCTTGGAATACTTTTTAGATAAATTATTTTTTATTTAGGCGAGTAACACATTTTTTATTAGCTTTGTTATCTATTGAGAATGATTTTCTTTGTAATGTTGATATTCAAACCTTAATCAATGATTTTGCGTCTAAAAATGCAAGGAGGACAGTTTTTCGGTGATAATTTTTTTTTTTGTTGGTTACTTTTGTTATTTCTTTGTTTTTAGATTTGCACTCATAAATTGTTAGAAGGTTTTGTCGGTTTGGAGAACGCCAAAGAGATAGATGGAGCTTTTAAAATTTTGAGTTATATTTTTCAGGTAATTTTTTTCTTTTATTTATGTTCAAATAAAATAGGGCCTCATTTTTAATTTTTGAACGGGCCTCTAAATCTCAGGACCAGTCCTGGTTTGTCTATACGTGGATGACATGATGATCCTAGGTACGGATCTAGCACGTATCACTGAGACAAAAAAGTTTTCCTCATCCAAGTTTAGTATGAAGGACTTGGAAGAAGCTGATGTTATCCTGGGATAAAGATCATCCGGACGAACACTGGAGTGACGCTATCACAGTCTCATTATGAGAAGATGCTCACATACTATGGATATCAGGATCTTCCAGGGATCGATACTCCGTACAAGTGTGACAAGAAGCTGAAACCAAATCCAAGAAAAAGTGTCAGGCAACTGGAATATTCAAGCATTATCGGGAGTTTGATGTATGCAACAACTGCCACAAGGCTTGACATAGCTTTCGCCGTGGGGATGCTGAGTCGGTTCACGAGCAATCCAGGTGTTGAGCACTGGAAAGCTGTGAAGTGAGTAATGAGATATCTCGGATATCCGACAGTAGTGAATGCTTCTGTGATGCAAGCTGGTGTTCAGAAGTAGAGAGCGAAAGGTCAACGGGAGGATACGTCTTCTCCATAGGTGAAGTTGCTATATCGTGGAAGTTGAACAAGCATAAAAATCTCTCTCATTCCATGATGGAATCTGAGTTATACGCACTGGCGGCTGCAACGGATGAAGCAGAGTAGCTTCGGAAACTCGTGTATAATCTTCTAGTTGTTGGTGCGCATATTTTGACGGTACCGATATACTGCTACAACCTGGCGACTGCAGCGGTGGCATTAAATGATCTCTTCAATGATAAGAAGAGGACTGTACGGCTTAGGCACAGAACACTGAGTGAGCGCATCAAGGATGTCATCATTATAGTAGTTGATGTTCGGAGGTAGGTGATTATGGCAGATTCGTTCACAAAAGACACTACAATTGAATGAGCGCATCGAGGATGGCATCATTACAGTGTTTGATGATCAGAGCCCAGGAGGGTCTGGCAGATCCGTTCATATAAGGCTTCAAGCGCCAGCTGATCATAAGAACTATAAAGGAGCATAGTACTCCTTGCTACCGTGGGGTGACACCACCATGAGGTACCTCGACAGGTTAAGTCTCGGCTTCGGACCATGTCACAGGGAAGTAGCACCGCATATAGTCAATGACACCAACATATATGGACTTGGAGGACTTTTGTTATTGTGTCTTTGTAATTCTACCATTTAGTTTTATGCTATTGTTTCAAAGAGAAATCTACTAGGCATCTAGCTATTGGTTCAAGGGAGGATCATTGATTAGGAAAATATCAGGAACAGTAGGTAGTCCTTTGAGACATTGAGAAATTACGGACTCAGAACCACTGTTGTCTACTATTTGTTCTTTGTGCAGAACAAGTCATGTGGGAGGATGGCTTAGACGCCTTAATGAGTTTTCAAGCATTTTGAATGTCACCACGGGGAGGAGGGGAGGAGGAGGGTGGTCGCACCGGGGAGGAGGAGGGGTGGGGGGGGGGGGGGGGGGGGGGGGGGGGGGGGGGGGCTGCCACCACCGCGACTAGTGGGGGGTGGGGGTGAGGGAGGGGAGGGAGGTGAATGGGAAAGAGGAAGAGGGTATTTTGGGTATTTTTTATTTTTTATTTTTAAAACAACCACTAACGGTCAAATATGACGGTTTATAAACGGTAGGGAACATTTTGATCGAATCATATATTATGGGAGGATTTAATTGCTATATTTGTCTATCGATCTTATTTTACTAACGAGACAAATTGAAAGTGAATTTTTTTTGTACTTTACCCATTTTATCCTTTGGACAAATATCAATTATAGTTTCATTTGTAGACATATGGAATGCTCATGGACAATGATCAATCTCTGTTTTATTTATCAGGTTGGTGGTATGGAGTTGTAGGCCATCTGGAGTCGTGCTCCGGAACGAGAATCACTGCCGCTGTTCTAGTGAGGGTAAATTCGATATCCTTGTCTAAATAGCTTCTTCTTCTTCTTTCACTATGAAGCAAAACCCAACCTCAACAGAGCAGTGACAAGGTTTGAAATTTTAGAATGCATGATAACTTGTAAGCTACCAGTTTCACAAGGAATTGACTTGAAGTTCCATGAATTCTAACCTAGTGAATTTGGTGCTACAAAGTTGAACTCGTGGTTCGCAGTATCGGTATCGAAATCGGTATCAGATCCTTCCAATTAGTATCGGTATCGGCGGTATCGGTGATATTAGATGGGAGTATCGGATTTTTTTGGTATCGGAAAGCAAATAATTATTAATAAATTTAGAGAAAATATTTTAGGCATTTAAGCATAATTTTAAGTATTTTTATGTTGTTTCATAGTCGTTTTGAAATTGAATGAAGTAATAGTCACCTTGTTGATTTGTTTACTTGCAATAGATAAATTTTCTTTATTTATATGCTTTTACAATCTTATTTTGCTTTTACATACTTGTTGATTAGTCTTTTTGTTCAATTTTCTATGCCGAATTGGCTGGAAAAGGGTAAGTATCACACGGTATCAGATCGAGATATGTCAAACCGTATCGGTATTGGATGTATCGGAACAGTATCGGCCGATACTACAAACTATGGTTGAACTGTGACTATATCATCAGTTTGAGTTATGGTATCTTACATTTATGTTCTCTTTTCGTTCCTCTTGGCTACAGATACTATAATGCTAGAGTTCAACCAATATACGCATGACTCGATATGGAGGCGGACCACCATGAGCCGGAAGGACCACCGGGAAGAAGGGAACGAAAGAGACGGGTTCTATGGAGGGATCAGGAAGCTCTGCAACAAGGACGAGATATCTATGTGGAGGCAGCTGTGGCCAACAGAGGTATTGGAGTAGAGGATAACTTGCTCTGGTGTTAAGACTCGAAAGCATGTTCCAAACATCATCTCTGCGTTTAGCTATCAATCCAAATCGTATCGCAAGGCATGTCAGAATGCTCGATACAAACTGGACACGGAGTATCCATTTTGCCCGAGAATTGAAAGTGCAGCACTAACTAGACTGCCCTTCCCGACATGAATCGGAAAAACCTTGGAGGCCAGGATATGTAGATTCAGAATTGAGATCGATTTGATGTACATAACTTATGTAGTTCGCTATAAAAGTACTACTTTTGTGATTTACGAGTCTTGATTATAGTAGTTTTTGTTATATATTAGTCGAGAGCTTTCAAGATTTTGCAGTTGGGGAAGAATAACTAGCAGAGAAGAGGAGATGGATATTCTCCAACTGAAAGAACCATTCAGCTAATTACAATCTATAAATAAAAAAAATTTAGGGTAACATAAATTTTGGCAGTCTACACATACTTCTTTGTCTTTATGACTGCCAATAGGGAAAAAAAAAAAAAAAAGGCACCACGGCATTAACACAAATCCAAGTAGTTTACCTCAAAGCAAAAAAAAAAAAAAAAAAAAAAAAAAAAAATTGAACACAACAGAAAAAAAAGAAGCAAAGGCACCATGCTCAATTGTCTTTACAGCATACTTCTGACTAATTTGACATGTATTCTCTTGCACTCTTTGCACCTATGGACTCGGGTTCGTTTGGTTCGAGAAAAGAAAAGGAACGTGTTATTTTTATTTTTTGAAAATTTTAAATTTCTATTAGTTTTTCCTTTCGTATTTGGAAAGACTCGGAAAATTGAAAGAAAAAGTGAATCTATGGGGTTAGTAGAGAACTTGGTTATTATCATACTAATGGTAGGAGAGTTGTCTTGTGCTTAGAACTACTTATCACCCAAGTCATTTATTAGATTTGGGTGGTCCTCAGGTTAGACCGTGAATTTCTTTACTTCATTTTATTTCTTGTCTCCAGCAAAGTAAAGGTACTCAGTTTGTGTGATGTATGTAACTTGTTTCTGGTACTTATTTATGTTCTGCTACAGTTCATGAAGAGGTCCGGATTTTGTCGGAGCAAATTTTATTTCTATGCAGCTATTCTTCTTAAATAAAAGCAAATTTTGTGCTTGGAGTATGGAGTTCAGAATACCTAATCGATATATAAGTCTTTGCTTTATGTCTTATTAATGAAAACTGTTAGAGAAAATAGTTAATGTAGGATAGCTTGTACTTTGTCAACCAAATAGTTAAGAGAAAATAAAAGTCATGCCAGCCTGAAAGAAAAAACTGGAAAAAAAAGAAAAAAAAACGCACTGTCACGTGTCACCACGTGATTGGCCGGAAAAAAAAAATGACCTCAACTCAACCCTCCCCTGCTAACGTAGGCTGAAAAAAAATCGACCAATCCGCGGCCGACACGTGGCATCGATTTCTTTTTCGGGCTGCCCAGCGGTCTGTGTAGACGCACTGTAAGAGAAATATCAATCCTATTTACGGGCTTGCGAGACATACAACATCAAATTCAGCAATAAAATCTGTTTCTTTACCTATGAAAGTATCCCTAAAGCTAGAGCACTTTTATGCTTCGATTTCCGAAAAAGGTGTCACAGATGTCATGAAACCCTTGTATTGTCAAATGAGAGCTCATGGGTGTCCAAGAAGAACTCTCGTGTGTAAGTCTAACATGATAACCATTACATCACATCTCTTTTGAATTAAGGGTGACTCATAGTACATCTTTGTTTTATTCAAGATACATCCATATTTGTGCACTTTTAGTCTTTAGGTCCTGGGCCGTCACCCCGCCTACCCTAGGTCAGGGCCACCCCTACATCTAGTTAAGATTCCTCAATCAAATATTAACCTAAACAACAGTTTCAAATTCCTTGACATCAAGTCCAGTTCATCTATAATAATTATGGAAATATTTTAGAACGCAAATCGCATATGTATCTTATATATTTTAGTAAAACGATCATTGAAGAGTGTTTCAACTTTTACCTTTTGTGTGTAATATTGTGCCCAGGGGAAGGGGTTAAATTGGAGGTTATTGATCAAACTTTTACAACTTAAAATTGAATGGGAAATAAAGAGAAAACACCTGCTATTGATTATTATCATTCTAGTTTGCGGTGTTAGTTTCTTTGCAGTCTTCAGGATAATCTTATTGCAATAGTTGGTAGTTTATTTAGTTTAGTACTTTAATATTCATTTTCTTGCATCATTTTTTCAGTTTCCAGAAGCCGTTTGCATCATTTTTTTTCTTTTTTCTCAAGATTATTTGCACCCTCATCAGCTGCCCCATCGCATACATTTTCAGTTTGTACACAATTTCGCCTTGTAGACACATGGTGTCATTATATTGTTATGGGTTATACACTAACCTTCCTTATGTTTTCGGATTAGAGTTATTTACACTAACATCTTCTATATTTTTGGTTTACTAAACGGACCTACCTTATTTTGAAAATAATTATACTAACCTCCCCTATATTTTATATTTATTACAGAAATCTTCTCTACGTTTTATGTTTTACGTAAAGGATTATTACACTAACCATCCTTATAACATAGAGCAGAGGAAAGGTCCGTTTAATTATTTTCAGAGTATGGAATATCCGTCTAATAAACCGAAAACATAGGAAAGGTCATAGTGTAAATAACCCTAAAAAATTAAATTATATTAAAATAGTTTAAATATGATTTGAATATATTTTAATTAAAATATATAATAGATATGTTTGTAAAATTTTGGATTTAGGTTTAGATAATACTATATTTGTAGTTTAAATATTATTTGAATATTAAATATATTTTAATTTGGATTTGTTATATATTTTTAAAAATTTGGATATATGTTCAGGTAATTATAAGAATTTAAAAAAATATGTGAGAAAAATACATACGATGGTAGTTAGAAAATTTTAGTTTTTTTTTTTAATTAATTATGTCATATGGTGGTAGTTAGAAAGATTTTATTTTTTTTACTATTAATTACGTCATATGGTGGTAGTTAGAAATTTTTTTAATTTTTTTATTACTTATATACATACAACTGTTGTCACATTTTGAGAGCTTAAAAACGTGAATGTACTAGTTAAACATGAATTTATATCTCGACATTAAGATTTGTGTGATGAATTATTAATTCCATAGCAGCCATTAATCACTTGCTAGGCTGTACATGACTGGACAATACCTGACATGAGAACAAGCATTCTTCTTATGTTCAGCTTTAAAATTAGTATCTGATAATGATATAATCTAACATCAGAGGGCCCATTGCCAGAAAGATGAACAAAATTTAGGATGTATGCTACCCCAACTAAAATTCCAAGACCTGCGTGCATCGCACCGAATCCAGACTGACTATGGGTTTTCGGGTTCTAAATGTTAACAGTGACATGCATACAACTTGAAGGTGTGGCATGCATCCAACTGAAGGTCACTCCCTCTGAACCTTTCAATCAAGCTGAGTCCCAAATATTTACAGACAAATATGTAAACGTTCACGGCTTTAAGAAACTGGAAACCAACTTTCTCAATTCATACATCAGCAGAGTAAAGAAGGAAAATTAACACAATGCGTCAGTTCCTCAAATATATTCACTTCAGCCAACCAAGTCTTATACACAGTTACTAATGCTCCAAGGTTACAAATGCAAGCAAGTGAATCATTATGCAATTTTGTTTTAGAAAATAAAATATTACTAAAAGGATATTATGTCATGCTACGCGATCTCTCTACTGCTACCTGACTGTACAGCTCCGTGAAGTCATACTGGAAAATGAACTATTCTGTACCAGGAACTCTGAAATCTATACCTCCATTTGAACTTTAACAGAAAATAGTGTTTTTTTTTTTAAGCTACAAGAGGCAAAGAGATTTCCTTCAGATATACTGGAAGCTCCAAAGGAGGGGATTTCAGGCCGATTCAGTGCTGATATCAACCTTGTTCTTATGGATCTGAAAGGCTGGAGTGATCCAGCTCCCACAGCTACACTGAACTGTTGGATTGTGTTGGTATATTAGAATATGCTTGATATATTTGTTGGTATATTAGAATATTCTTGGTATATTTGTTGGGATATTAGAATATTCTACAGGAGGTTTTAATGGGATATTAATGTAAGATGAAGGGTTGCAAGACTATAAATAGCCAAAAAAATATCAACAAAAAAATATAACAATTACTCCAAAATATTCTACATGGTACCAGAGCCCAAACCCTAGCCACCACCTCCCAAATCCTAGCCGCCACCACCGCCACTGCTGTCACACCGTCCGCCACCACCGATGCCGCACCGCTCGCCCGCCACCACCACCGCGAAGCCGCGACTCCCGCGGAGCCTACTGTCGCGGTTCCTGGCGTCTCCCGCGGATCGTTCCAGTCTGCTTCCAGGAAATGTTCGGAACAAAGAACTTTCTCGAATACAACGCCGCATTCTCCGAAGATTGAGGAAAAAGACATTGACATAGAAGGCCTAGATCTGATGGGGGAGAGACATGATCGGGTTTAGGAGAGGACGAAGAGGGCGAACGTGAATCGTGGGACGGGTGTGAGGTGATCGGAGAAGAGGAGGATCGATGGAGGAGATCATCAAGGAAAAGTTGGACCGTGGACTACTGGAGCTAGGTCATGTTCCAACCAAGGAGCAGGTAGCAGACAGTATAACCAAGGGACTTAGCTTTGCAAATATGATTAGAGGATGTGACAAGATGGGCTTAGTGAATATCTTTCGCCCATCTTGAGGAGGAGTGTTGGTGTATTAGAATATTCTTGGTATATTTGTTGGTATATTAGAATATTCTTGGTATATTTGTTGGAATATTAGAATATTCTACAGGAGATTTTAATGGGGTATTAATGTAAGATAAAGGATTGTAAGGCTATAAATAGCCAAGAGATTATCAATAAAAAAATATAACAATTACTCCAAAATATTCTACAGATTGTATCTCGTTTCCGGTTGAGCGCTCAAAAGAAGGGTGACAATGGAGTTGATAATTTAGTCTCACATCGGGTAGGAGGTGGAATCATGAGGTGTAGATAATTGGGATTGGTTCAGGCCTTACATGGGAATTCCCTTTTAAGGCATATGGGCCCAGTCCAATATCGTACCTCATGGGCCAACTACGGTTCGGGTCACACCGCGTTTCCAACAAGTGATATAAGAGCCCAAGGTTCCAGGACTGATTTGAGCGGCTATAATTGGTTAAAGACAGATGATACTGAACGTTCATGGATTATACGGGCTCTTTTCAAGGTGGAGTAGGAGCATCAACTACACGAATTAGCTTTAAAGGTGGATCTGACGAGTCCAAGGTGGAGCAAGACGTTGTGGTTGGCACACAATGGTGGTGTGGATGAATGTGTCATGTTTGGTTCTGTGGTCGAACGGATCGAGATGACAATATGTTTGATCTCCTGGGTGCTCGGTTAGCGGGAACGGACAAAGGTAACCGGAGTGTGCTAAGGTTGTTCGGCTAGCGGGAACGAGCAAAGGTAGCCTGGGTGTGCTAAGGGTGCTTGGCTAGCAGAAACGAGCAAAAGGTAGCCTGGATGTGCTTAAGGTTGTTCAGCTAGCGGAAACGAGCTAAGGTGGAGATTGTTGGATTGTATCTCGTTTTCGGTTGAGCGCTCAAAAGGAGGGTGACAATGAAGTTGGTAATTTAGTCCCACATCGGATAGGAGGTGGAATCATGAGGTGTAGATAATTGTGATTGGTTCAGGTCTTACATGGGAATTCCCTTCTAAGGCATATGGCCCAGTCTAATATTGCACCTCATGGGCCAACTCCGGTTCGGGTCACACCGTGTTCGCAACATAAACGCCTGACCAATTGAAGTATACCAAGCGTGCATCACATTTGACGCAAGTGAGCTTTCCTTCCAAGGTACCCTCATCTTCACATAATCAAAGAAAAACTGACAAATTGAGAAACTATATAGTAATCCACTCTATGGAGAAAAAATACACACTTGATAAAATGATCCACCCACATTTCCACGTAAATTTTAATCCTCCAAACAAAGCTGTCACTGGTTCAAAGTTTCACAAGGATCAATGGTTTGAGGGATATTACCTGAAATCATCCACTGTAGAGGTTCGACAAACATAGAAGTGCACTCTACTTGACTGAACTTGTTATAAGGGTTGCCGCTCTTGCGCTTCTGCCATTCAAAGCACGTCTCCCCCCTCGCCCGGTGTGTGGCTAACAACATTTTCTGGCATGGCAACTACTCTCCTGCACCTTTTACAGCGATAAACAGTTCTTGGCTTCCTTTGGTTGCCCCTTCAGAAGAGTTCGATGCTGAAGCTATCTACCTTCTCTCCCTGTTTACAAGCATGACCTGGAAACACAGATAAATCTATCCAATGAACCAGTGCCACCACCGAACATATGATGGATGGACTGAATGCCCTTGAAAAGCAAGAAAACAAGATAAGTTTGATCATCTAATAAACATCACATAGTAAAATGTGTTTTGTGGAATGAATAATACTTCGTGCTGTAAGAAATTATGTGACAATTAATAATCCTTTTCTTAGCACTTCTCTAGGGTTTTGTATGAAGATTTTAGGCTGGTTTGCATAGTTTCTGGTAATAATTAATAGTGTTGTTCACCATGGATAGCCACCATGCCTTTTACCAACAAATTAACCTCCCATGTTTTGAACCTATAATATCCATTACCATGTTATCTATGTATTTGAAGGCATATAGTAGCTCATTGCCACATGTAAACTTTTTTACTTTGTGCAATCATCTCAAAGGGATTTATCCATCCTTTTTGGACTCATGGAGAGAACAGTAGACGCGGTGTGGGCCATATTTATGGACTCCTAGGTAACATGGTACAAAAAGGAAATCATATACAGTCAAAACAGAAATTCCAATGTCGATAAAGTTAGGACAGAGACAGTGGAAGACAAATATATACAGATTTGTCACGTAAATTCAAGCAATACTCATTGTGGAAGTACCGTGTAACGAAATCCCACATTTGTGGGTGAGAATACTGACTTCTTGGCATTTGATGCAGTTTGATGAAAACCACTATATGGGAATTTATATCGAACGTGGAGGTAGATTAGGTCTGATAGCATTAGGAAGTTTAGTACTGCTCTATGGGGAGTCACTAGAAGAGAAAGATGGTCACTAGTTTTCTAGGCTGGATGAAGGTAGTATGAGAGGGATGATGGTTTGACATCCCGAAAGCCTGTGCCTAATGCTCATTCTTGTGATAGTTGATTTTTCGTTCGGTTTGGACAAATCCAAATATTAGGTTTGGATAGTTTTAAAATTTGAACATAACAAAATCCATGAGGTTCAATTTTTTTAGTTTACCGGCCCTTAAATACATGATCATTTATACTATCCGTAAGATTATTTGAGAAAAAGTAAATCAGCAAACAAGCAAAATAGGAAAAATAGATAAATAAATAATATATGCATTATTATGCCACCAAACTCGTTTGCTTTTAAGGCTAAAAGAAACATACAGCTCCATAATGAGATTACTTTTAGGCTGCTTAAGCCCATTTCAAATAATGATCACTTATTTAGACTGATGAGTACCTCAAAGCCAGCATTAGCCATGAGCCAGCCCTAGTTCGGTGAAGGCATGAACAAAAAATCTAGTTCCTTTTTATGTTATTCTTACTTTGCTCTTAGCTGAAAGAAGTCCCTAGACTAGAAGATACTACGACTTTAGAAACATCCTGGGGAGAGGATCATGCCTGTTAAACTGCTGATGCCATGCAATGCCCAAACCTCCTATATTATCATTGATCATTAAATGATCATCTTTCAGAATTTGGCAAATTCACAAGGAAAATTTCATTAAGCTATAACTGCAACTTTTAACAATCTAAACTCAAATTTGACAGTCCTGGGCATCCATTTTACTTCAAATGGAGGGTGGAGAGTACTAGGAGGATGGGAGCAATAATCAATCTCTTAAAAGTAAGTGTTAAATTACTTGATTTCGGTGAAGGCATGAACAAAAAATCTAGTTCCTTTTTACGTTATTCTTACTTTGCTCTTAGCTGGAAGAAGTCCTTAGACTAGAAGATACTACTTCTCCTTAGAAACATCCTTGGGAGAGGATCCTGCCTGTTAACAGCTGATGTCATACAATGCCCAAATCTCCTATATTATCATTGATCATTAAATAATCATCTTTCAGAATTTGGCAAATTCACAAGGAAAACTTTATTAAGCTATAACTGCAACTTTTAACAATCTAAGCTCAAATTTGAAAGTCCTGGGCATGCATTTTACTTCAAATGGAGAGTGGAGAGTATTAGGAGGATGGGAGCAATAATCAGTCTCTTAAAAGTAAGTGTTAAATTACTTGATTTCGTTACCCACTCGGTCAGGGAGTCAGATTATTTGCTGATTAGTCGGTATACAGTTAAACAACCTCCCCCCCCCCCCCCCCCCCCCCCCCCCCCCCACCACCACCACCACCCACACACCCAAAATAAAAAAAATAAAAACCCACGCATACACCCACCCAAAAAAAATAGTAATTATGATAAATAGGTGGGTGGGAGGGTGGGTGGGGTGGGTGGGGTGGGGGGGGGGAGGGAGTAGAGGATGTTGTGAAAAAAAAGAAAGGAAAGGAAAGTTGAGAGATTGTCGAAAGAAAAAGAAAAGAAGATCCTTGAAAGGGAAAAGAAAAACTAAATATGAACTCAATCGCCATTGGCCACTGTTAATTGTCGGATTCTCCACCAGTTATGGGGCTCTCTTGATAGGGTAGAGATGCCTAAACATAGTAAGAGCCAGGTGAGGTCATAAAAAAAGGAGATAGTTGAAGGAAAAAGAAAAAACAATAAGAAGAAAAACATGAGATTGTCGATGTGCCACTAAAGCTGCTAAAGCAAGATTTAGGCTATCAGTTGCTAATGCTAGATTTAGGTTTCTCTCTCATTGGGACTGAGGAGATTATGACAAAAGATTGCAGAGATTGCCTCCATTCGTGTTTTGGAGGAATTGTAATTATGGGTCGAATATTGAATTTATTTCAACAAAACCTAATTATAAACCCGACCTGCTATAGGATTAAACTGCGGTTAACAATAATGACCTGATTAACGGTTATTGGGTCGGGAACTTGCTCACTCTCCCGGCTTAATCTGTCCGGGTACCTGAATTTATAATCAACCTTGGGCCGGTTCGGTTATTCAAGTCGTTAGCGAACTGAACTGTTTTTAATAAAATAAGGGAAGAGCTAAAACAATCTGGTGACATAGTAAGGCCTAGTTTGGGAGCAAGTTTTGTTAAAAAAAAATGGAGTTAGGATTATTTTGGAGTTTGGGGTTTTGAAATTGAGGTGTGAAATGACAAAACTTTGTTGACAAAGGTGTTTTGGAGGTTAGAGTAGGTATTGGAGTTTTGTAAGACCGATATAAGCAAATGGAGTTCCAAAAAATATATATATATATTCACTCGGCTTAGAGTTTTGCTAGCTCCAGTTTTGCTGGAGTTTTGGAGTTAAAAATAGACGTTTGTGTAACTCCAAAGACACTCCCGAACACATCACAATTTAGTGATCTGGGGTTTGGAGGCCCAACTCCACCAAACCCATGTTTTCTTTTCAAAACTGGTTCCCAAATGTACCCTAAAAAGCCACCTATTTTTCAGGAAGTCATTTTAATGGATTTAACCACAATTAGTCAACATGGGTAAAACCTGTATGATGCTAACCTGTTCTATAACACTTAAATCTTCAAATTCCTCCTCTCTTCTCTCACATCATTATCTCCAGGAACGTCATGCAGCATATCTAAGACACGAAGATTTAACTGTAAGTAGTTATAGGGTTGTTTCTATAAATATTTATGCAGGACAGGCTAGTATTAACAATAACATGTGGCTATACATTCGGATTACATAATGAAAGTTCAGAACTGAGAGATCCAAGTGCTTAAAACCTGATGCACCCTCCCAAAAGTAAACTATTAAGTATTAAACAACTTCCCCACTTCAATTTCATCTGAACTTTTCTAGACATGAAATAATATACAAATAAACTTTGTATAAAGTCCTTACACATCTCTGATGCATGCAATTCAGTAAATTATAAAAGCCATTATTTCAGAAAATATTATCAATGCTATTTGATTGTTTGATTCTGCCAGGTAAGTGTATCTATCTATCCTGCAAGATAAGTGAATCTACTCAGAAAGAGAGAACACGTTATGTATAATTGATACTTACCCAATACTTTTAGGCGGAAGCGCTTATACAATGGGCTGGCAGTATCTACTTTGAAACCCATGTCCTCAAACAATTTTAACTGCAATATGGAGAAGCAGATACAATCAAAAATATTTTTATCAAATCATAAATGCCCTGATTACTGATCCTAAATAAAATTTCATCTTACCTGCTCAAGAAAGCCATCATTGGGACAAACAAACTCACAAACTTCCCGGAGGGACTCGACCGCATCTGCAACAAAAAAGGGAGCAGAATTATTCATAAAGGGTCCTAGAGATATATGCTTTTCTGTCTACTTTCAGTGGTATGAACAGCAAGGCGCCATGCAGCATATCTACAACTTCAAGAATCTAGAAAGACTGTATCATGTATCCATATGATTTGTATATTGTGAAATCAAACTACGAGATTTTTCTGAACCTTCCTGAGATCTTTGTTCTGTTCTCATTAGATAAGCAGTAATGATAGCAGCACTACAACAAATGTAGACAAAGAAAATAATGCATGTAAAAGGAAAAACTGATGTGATGAATATGCAGCTACATCTGAGAATATCTTAAGAAGAACCATAAAAATTCAGCATGAGAAACATGAAAAATTATGTATATAACTATGAGTATTAGTCTATCAGAAGCATTAACTTTATGCATCCTATGATGTATGATGTGCATATTCAGAAATCCTCACATATCTATATAATAGAGAACAAAGAAGAGTGGTGATCCCACCAAAAAAGATAAAGACAAAGGATGGATACAAGTGACTACATGGTTATTTAGGCCGCATTTTGCTTCTACGGTTCTACCGTTCTGCTTTCCCCGTTACTTGGTACAATGAAGTAAGCTTAATCAGTACGCTATTTGGGTTGTGGTTCACATAAGAATGAGTCACTTGTATATGTGTGTGTGTGTGCTGCATGGTTATTTATGCTAATCCTAACAGAATTGTCATGCATGCTTAACTTTGACAATTAATTGGTTCTGTTGCCTTTTCTATTACTATTTGATTGATATCATTGTCGAACTTCATCCTGTAAGATCAGAGATTCAGTATCGCTCTGTTCGCCATTTTAGAGTGTCCGCATTGAGAGACGACAGTATTTGGGTCACGGGATCCTGAACGCGTTCCCCGGGGGCTAGGTGGAAAGTAATACATAAATTGACATTTCTTACCTTTATTTTACGAATCATCTGAAAGTTTGTTTCTTTCAATACTATGGATTTTAAGTGTTCAAATTACTACTACCCAAAATCTTTTAAACCCTAAACGCATACTTTTGAAGAGAGAAAATGGGGGGGGGGGGGGGGGGGGGGGGGACATTTCAGAGTAGAACTTTGCATCTTCGTGATTCACAAGACACCCCCAAGTACTAAAACTACGATAATAGTACGACTGCTTCATCTTTCTACTAAATAATCGCAAGTTAGAAAAAGAAAGAGACTCCAAACATCAAATATTCGTGCAAGAATCGATCTTGAAGATGAACTTATCCGCTTGGAACCAAATATACCTCCTCGAAACTCCGGCGAAGCAATGCACCAGCACCGCCCCTCCCTCCTCCCGTCGTCTATGAACTCCAAGCACGTCTCCAAGTGGTCCAGCAGGCCCTCGTCCTCCGTGTCCCTAAGCGGCACCGCCATCCTCCTGATCCCCAGCCCGGGACCCGCCCTCTCCAGCGAGTAGAGCAGCCTCTCCGGCGGCAGCGACCTCTTCGACAGGGAAGCCTCCTCGTCGTCGCCGAAGATCACCTTCTTGATCTCCTCAGTGGAGACGTCGATCCCCTTCTTCCAGTTGGAGAAGGAGGCGGCGGCGGAGAGGTCCTCGGCGGCGGCACCGATGTTGCCGAAGAGTTGCATGCTCTTAACAGCACTAAACAAAGGCTGATGATAAAAGCCACTACAAAATACAGTCAGGCTGGTCCTTTTTTTTTTTTTTTTCTAAATCTTTCACTTAAAATTTTACTTGGACTAACCAAAAAATTATTTAGAATTATCAAATTTTTAGCAGTTCTTTCAGTATGTTGGACTGTCAAAATTTTGGCAGTCCATTGAATTGCATATATTATTTAGAATTGTCACAGTTCTAACTATTAAAAGGACTGTCAAAATTTTGACTAGAAAAAAAAAATTTGAAATAGTCCGAGTCATCTTTGCAGTGCCTTTATCAAGAACCTAAACAAATTCAAAACCTAAGCTAACAAATTCAAAACTTTTGGCCTGGTTTGGGATGGCCATATAGCTTTTGAAAACATTTTTTTACTTATTTTTAAAATATAAAATTTTTGATAAAGAATTTGGGTTTGTTTGGATATATTTTTTTTAAAATTATGAAAGTAAATTATAAAGTTATTTTCTGAGTATTCATACTTTATAAAACTTTTTTAGAAAATAATTTTTACAATTTTTCGTGAAGGATTCAATCCGTTGATATCAATGGGCAGCAGAAAAAAGTGACGGTCACCGGAGACGTCAACGTCGAGACGCTGATACGATGGCTCGCTAAGTCGGGGAAGCACGCCGACGCGTGGCCGGAGAAGGAATATTTCGTTGGTGGTGGTGGAGGTCAATTCCGTAAAACCCTAACCAAGAAACCTACCACCATCTCCACCGCCGCAGTCGCCATCGTCGTCGTCTCCCCTAAGATTGAGGACCATGGCTCCCACATTTCCTCCCTCACCCTCGACGAGGCCCACGACCGTCGT
Source organism: Iris macrosiphon (assembly GCA_036927795.1). Taxonomy (NCBI): domain Eukaryota; kingdom Viridiplantae; phylum Streptophyta; class Magnoliopsida; order Asparagales; family Iridaceae; genus Iris; species Iris macrosiphon. Next base: position 34,506,072 of record JAYESA010000004.1, on the reverse strand, counting down.
CACCGTTGTTCAAAGTGCTTCGACGACCCAACCCGCTGAGGTGGGGTTCTTGGCCTCGAACTACGAGACCACGTCGACGACCCAACACCTCGAGTTGCGTGATGAGCTCGCCTCCGTGGGTCTCGACGCAGCGGGTTGGGCCGGGGACGTCAATAGTCCGGTGCTCCCAAGCCGCCTCCCAAGTTCGGAGGGTTGTCGCGGTGGACAACGTGGCGCCATGGCGAGGAATGGGTTCATGGCAGATCTGACCTCTGGAGCTGTTGTGGAGGATGAGAGAGAATAAAGAGGCTCAAGAGAGAGAGAGTGAGAAAGGGGTCGGGAGAGGGTGGGAGGGGTGGCCCGTCACATTGATTTCAGAAACAGTTTTAGGAAAAGATGTTTTTTCTTTGTTCTAAAAGCTGAGTATAAAATGCTCTTTTTCAAAAAAAAAAAAACTTTTCAAAAGTCCTTTCCGAATTTGTTTTTGTCCAAACGCAATTTCTGCCACTCTTCAAGTTACAACTCAGAAAACTGAGTTATAACATATATCCAAACACTGCCTTAAACTTCCATAAAATTTCAGCAAAGTTCTCTAAAATTTTATTAAGAGAATCAAGGAATTTTTAGATAAAACTACTGAAACACCCTTCAGAAGGTCATTTCCATTGCAAATACAAATATTAACGTCATTAGCATTTATTAGCAAGTTTAAAAAAAAAAATTAATCAAGCAAAATGTCCTAGGGAATGGCAATTTTTTGTCAAAAAAATGTCCTTTCCATAGACGTTTTCTTAACTTTTATTTATTTTTAATTACAAATCGTGTGACAATGGCAGTGGCAGACATGGGTGTAATGGTTATGATTTTGTCACGACCCGTCCCCAAATAATTGGACATGGGACGTGGTACGTTCAGCCTATGCCGCAGCATCGACGGTAGAACGATGTCTAGGTCTACTATACTATCTAACAATAATGATTCACAATATATAATGTCATCTCTATATAAATATGAATATTCAATCACAATAATCTAAAGGAAGAATGAATAAGAAGATAATCAAGATAACACTCTAAAGAAATAAAACTAGACATGATATGATATGAAAAAGAAACACTAGCCTAGATCTCTACAAATGTCATCTCAAGTCCACGGTGTAAGAGAAGTCATGTCTATAACATCACTCAGAAATTTCGGAATGGAGATCACAACAATAAATAAAAATATTATCCAGTCAGAAATGGAGCGAAGCACACCTCTAACAGCAGTTCCAATAAATAATAAAGACTATGTAACAGTAACTAGAAAGAAATAGAAGATAAATAGAACAAAAGCAAGAAATATACAAGATATGTAATGTTGTAAATAAATATAAGAGTAATGAGTATCATATACAAGAGACAAGAAATACAACTAGCTAAGTGAGTGGATACTAACTTCAACATATGATCGGCTTGGGAACTTGCACAAGGATTAGGGCATTGTTAATCATACGTACGTGCGGTGTATGAGCAACACTCACAAGGACATGCACAAGGAGGGGTACAATCACATATCTACACTAACACTCTCCGCCCCCGACTGGTATAGTGGATACAACCATGACACGCTATGACACGAGATTCTATGAGAAGGGAGCTAATCTTCTCATGAATCGCCGTCTATACATGTACAAGAATCACAAGGCATGCATAAGAGTCACAAGATATACCAAGATACACAAGGAATAACATCTCATGACAGAATCCAGAAATACCAATATGTGTAACCATGTGTCAAGAAATCAAGGATGTCTACACTAGGTACAAGAAACATAGAAGATATCATAAATGAGAAACTGTCAGAGAATGTACTCGCCTGAGGTCCAGAGCAATGGATATCAAATAGTGTCTGAACTGAGTCCAAGTGACCTATATATGATGTATCAAGGTCAAATAGTATTTTGAAGTCAACAATAAATTTAATTAACTCAAAACTAGGTTTCTAGGTCAAAAATAGATCACAATAGTCAAACTAGGTCAAATCTAGATCAACACAGTCAAACTAGGTCATTTTCTAGTTTCTAGGTTGATTTTACCTATTTACAAGGTTTATAAAGTTATACTAGGTCTTAACAAGTTATTATTTAATTTTTAGGTGCTAACTAGGTCAAAGTAGTCAATACTAGTTAATATTAGGCCAATACTAGGTTTCTAGGCTGTACTAATAAGTTACTAGCATATATTACCCTAATATATACTTTTACCTATAATTTCTAGCAATACATTGGCCTATAGCTATTTATCTTACCCCGTATCATGGTATCTTTACATGTATCACACATTTACCTAATACCTTAGCCCGTATCTCAAATACCTTAAGTATTAGTCAATACCTTAGTTCTAAGGTCAATACCTTGGCTAAACTAGGTTTTAAAGTCATACGAGTTAGCAATGATATAATAATATATATATATATATATATATATATATATATATATATATATATATATATATATATATATATATATATATATATATATATATATATATACAATAACTTAGTCTAACACTTAATACCTAGCCAATACGTTAGTATTACCACATTACCTCGCTATTACCTTAGTATTACCTTAACCAATACCTTAACATATTATCCTGTATCCTAGTTTCTAGACTAATACCTTAGCTAATATCATTACCTTGACCAATACCCAATACCCAATACCTTAACTCATACCTTGGTACATATCCCATTACCCAAGCTAGACACTACCACTACCATGGTATCTTAATCCAATACCTAACTTAGTATCCTAGTATTACCTCATACTAGTTCTAATATTTTAATATATTGATATTCTAAATACCTTGATACATTCTAGTATACCACACTTTAATTTATCTCACACATATCATACTTGTTTGTACATGGTATCATGGTACAACATTAGGTAGCATATTATACCAACCGCCAAGATACTAACCTATGACCATAATCTACACTTATCTTACATCCAAGATACTCACCCTACTATTGGCACTTGACATATTAATATTACCCATTATCTAGTTCTAATACCCAATATCTTAGTATCTTGACCAATACCTTATCCTCCTAGATACTTATCTAACTAACTCTAATTACTAATACTTGATACCAAATAGGATACCTTACTCAAGCCCCAAACTCACTTACCCTCATTCATGATACATGAATGTCATGGTATCAATACCCTCATGGTACCCAAGTATCACATTAGTACCTTGCCCTAAACTCTAATACCTTGACCCAAAACTTACCTATACTTGGCTCACTTGATAACCACTTGTATCAATACTAACACACTTACTAACTAACACATATTATATATATATATATATATATATATATATATATATATATATATATATATATATATGCTTGGCAATCTATGATACCTACACTCACTTGATATCCATACTACCTAGTCTCATAGGATACACAAAATACATATGTCATATAGTTAGTTATCTACTTGTAATCAATACTGCACCTATTATATATTCACTAAATTCTAGGGTTAAAGTATGTCGTATCCCTTCATATTAGCTTTTCGAAACTTCAAACGGATCATATTTTCGTGTCCGAAAACTCCCAAAATTGCGAAAACATCGAAACACGTTCGTCTTTCGGAGACCTGACACTCAAACAGTTTTACAGAAAGTTTTAGAACGAATCTGGCCTATTAATTTTTATATTTGGAAAGCTAACTTCGATACGTTTCTTTTAAAAAAATAGAAGATTAATTGGAGTCCTGAGTTAGGAGTTATGTCTGTAAACCCCCTGATTTTTCAGGAATTTATAAAACAATTTTTCACAAATTTTTGGAATTTTCTGAAATTTTTAATTAATTAAAAATAAGGTATTTTAAAATTAAATAATTTTTAAATGATGCTAAATAATATTAAAATATTTTAAAAATAATATTTTAAGGTGTAAAATGAAAAACTAGACATAGGGTAATTTTTCGAAAATTTATTGGACCCCGGAAGCATTTTTAAAAGACCTAAAAAACTAAGTTTTAAATAAACCAAATTAAACCCTAGAATTAAACCCGGTTCAATTGAACCGAACCAACCCGGACTGGACCGGACCGGTCTAACTAAACCCAAACCCAATCCTTGTTGGGTCGGATCCGGGCCAAAAACTCTGACCCGATCCACTGACCCGACCCGACCCGACCCGTGCTACAGTGTACCCCTAATCTACCCCGTTCCCCGACCCTTCAGCTCGCCGCCGGCCGCCGCTTCGCGTCCCCGCCGCTCCGCCTCCCCCGCAACTGCCCCGACCCTGCCGCTCCGCCTACTCCGTAACCGTCAAGCTCCTCCTCTCCCCGCACCGGTCGACCATCCGCCTCCCTCACTCCCTATTTAAACCCCGCCACCATCGTCCCCGGCCAACTCCACCACTCGTCTCCCCGCCCGAGCTCCGCTTGAGCCGCCACCGGCAGCTGCCCTAGCCGCCTTCACCAGCCTCCGTAGCGCCTCCCTCCTCTGCCCTAGCTAACCCAGCCGTCTCCCCGCCCGAGACCTGCTCCGCTCCACCGCAGCCACCTCCGCCTCCCCAGAACCCCGATCGAGAAACCCCCAGCCGCTGCTCTTCTTCCCTCCGCCACGACGAAGCGCCGCCCTGAGCCGACCCCTGCCGCCTCGAGCCCGGTCGCCTCCGCCGAGCAGACTCCTCCCCCGGCCGCAGCAGCTCCGGCGAGCCGACGAAATCGAAGCCCTAACCCTAGCCGTGTCCCACTGTACGTGTCGTGTCGCGTCGCCTCGCGAACACGAGAAATCCAGTTCTGCGTAGCCCTGTTCAGGTACCATTTTTTCTCTCCTCGTTTCCCTATTTTATGTTCCGTCTGTTGTGACGCATAGACTGAGTGACCCTCTCGATGCCCGTGCAACCCGCTCGGTGTGTCGCGTCCTGTGGTGATCGCGAACTGCGATCCAAAAATAGGAAAATCAACACCCCGTTTTCCCCCGGAACTGAGTGCGCCCCGCCAAATGGGACGACTTAGTCGCATGCGGTCTTCACCAAAAGGTGCGCGCCGTTGATACGGATGTGTGGGATTTTGCGGAAGTTGATTTGGATGTGCGTACACACCGGAATCAACGCGTATCCGCCGACAACGTCCCGTATCGACCATGTTCCCGATCACGTTGTAACTTTGTGTACACACGTCGGATCAAAACGAAACTTATGCCATCGGACTCGTAGCAATATGCTGGTCCTGTGACCCAAGTTTGGTTCGATTCTGAGAACGTTGACAAAATCGCGTATCGTGGGCCCCACGGCTCCACTTGACGGGCGATTTTGTGATCGGCTCATCAGAATCCAATTCTGGAAGTTTTGTTGGGTTCGTATCATCGTTCTGGACTTGTTGACACTAAGTTTGACAAATTTGGAGACCATTGTTCCAGACACATTTTTCGGTGCGAAGTGGGCTACATGTGGACCCCGCTTTGACCAGAAACTGTCATTTTTGCCCCCTATGTCCAAATTGGACTCAAGGACAGGCGTTTCTAGCTATTTTATATTTTATAAATCTGATGGTGATGTTTATTTCAGCAACCGAAGGACTACCTGCAAATCCCGCTGCTGCCAGAGCTATAGTTGGAGTCAGAACCCCAAGCAAGTGTACCTTGCCATAATTGCAGTATATTGATTCATATTATTCTCTTGTTTTATTTCTGTGATTGTTGTACCTGCTTAACCTAGGACCGTGTGACTTACTTAGCGTCCGAATAATATTCGGGTGCCCACACCGTACGCGGAGTTGTGTAACGTTACATAGAAGTGGATATCGACACCCTTTACATTCTCGTGCTTGCAATATCAAGTACATTATACCCAGGACACCTGACACTATTCATGAGACAGAATCTTCTTGAGATATTCATGGTGATTCTGTATAGGATACAGGTTTATGACATATACTTTATTCATATGCTTAGATCTTATTTTGACTTGTTGCATTAGTCTTGATCTTGCGTGTCATGGACATGAGACATCGTGAACTGTGACGTGAGATTACATTGGGTGGGGAGAGATTTACCATACAAAAGGCTGATTAAATATATATAATACTTTAATGGAAGTGCCTTAGACTCTGAAACAGAGCTTTGGTACCGTACTGGCCCTTCGAGAGAATACTGCTATGGGTTTCTCTGACACAGATCCTATAGTAGTCTCAGCCCGAGTATGACTAAAACTCTCACTTGCATATCACTTAGCTGGTTATATAGTTTATCCTATTATTTCATTTATTGCTGCACTGCATTTATTTTGGTATGAGTTATTTTGTACCTTGCTATGTCCCCTGAGGACCTGGATCTGGATTATGTCCCCAGGGTTAGCAAATGATATCTATCCTGAGGTGTACGGAACAGGAGCACTTCTCGGAGTAGTACCAGAACCTGAGGACGAGGTGATCGCTGAGGATTTTTTCTGAATATCTGCTTTTTCTATGCTCATTCTTGATGCAATTAAAACTCTTATAATTCTTGTTTAAGTGAACAATTGTAACAGACTTATTATCGGGTTGTTCCCCGATTTTATTTACTTGTGACTGATGATGTTTATTTTCTTTTGTTGATATTGTTGTATTTATTCTGTGGATGAGATTAGTAGACCCTTATTGTTGTTTTACAGCTTAAGTATGTCCCGATGGATCCATTAAATTAGGTTTGTCCATCGGTGTGTGCTGCTGGCCATTGCCACGTGTCTAGTCCCTCGACATTTTGTGTAAAACCCCTATTTTTAAAAAAATTATATTTATTATTTTTATTAATTAATAATTTAATTATGGTAATTATGTGCTAAATAGGAGAAATAGATTTTTAATAATTTTTATGTTAGGTGTTCGGGCACTTAGAGGACTTGTGGGACCATCAAGAATTTTTCGAAATTTATTCCATGTAAGAGACCCCTTGAGCAGTTGCTAGCCTAACGATGTGCAATACCCTATTCTATAAATTTTCTTATGAGTATATATATATATATGTATATACAAATATATATATATATGTATATATATTTTATAAAGAAAGAAAGGAAAGAAAAAGAAAGAATTTAATACTAAATAATAATATAATAATAATAGTAATAATAATAACATTAACAACTATTATACTACTAAAGTTACTACTACAGCCAACACATGACTCCTTAGCTAAGTAACCCTTAGCAACCCTTCAGCGCCTAATTCCCCGCCCACTTCAGCACCAGAGAGCCCGACCACTTTTTTTTTTTTTTTTCATTTACCCCCACGGACTCAACCCGCCTCCAACTTCCCCTCTCTCTTAATATAATATATATATATATATATAGTTAGCTCTAAAACCCTAACCTAGAAACTCCAGACTTCCTCTTCCCATCTAGAGCCGTCACCGCAGCCAGAGAAGCCCCGTCAAGCCATCCAACCATCCCGTCGACGCCGACCTCGCGAACTGCAGTTTCCCACTCGAGGCACCTACGCTCCGGCGTGATTTCCCGTCGACTCACCCGACCAAACGCTGTTCCGTTTTCATAGGTATGATCATCCCTTAACCCTCTCCAATATTTGTTTTATAGCCAACCTCGGAAAACGTGTGCCCCTAGGTGAAAAATAGCGCCCAAGTTGGCCGAGCGGACAGAATTCTGAAATCGCAGAATTCCAGAATGATCACCCATATTGTCGAGTTCGTATCTCCCACCACAGAGATCCGAATTCGATGATTCTTTTTGATACCTGTAGATTACATGACCTAGTTTATTTTCTGTATAATAATCCTGTGCTATTAGTTGCTGTGGACAAAATTATATTCGTCACAAAACTGCACGCACCCACTTTTTCCGGTTTTTCAAAAGTTGGAGATCGGAGCGCGCCCCGCCAAACGGGACCGTCCCGTCGTGTGCCAAGTGTACCGAATGGTGCACGCAGCATAATCGGACATGTAAAAATTTGGGAGGACTGATTCGGACGCGTGTGCGCGCCGGAATCAGGCCGTATCCGCGGACACATCCCGTATCGCAACTTTTGTAGAACTCGCGCGTATTTTGTGCACGCTTGTCAGATTGCGATGAAACTTGCGCCACTGGACTCGTGGTAACGCGCTGGTCCTGTGACCCAATTTTCACGCAATTCTGAGACGGTTGACCAAATCGCCAATTGGCGGGTCCCACAGTTGACTTTTGGACCAAATTGTGTTCGGTCCATCGAAATCCACATTTGGACATACCGTTGGGTTCGTATTGACATTTAGAGTTGTTTGACCTATAGTTTGTCCCATTTAGAGACTGTTACCCTTGGCACGCTTTTTGGTGCAAAGTGGGCCACATGTGGACCCCACTTTTTCCTGAAATTACCGTTTTGCCCCTGTGTCCAAATTGGACGAAAGGGATGTGTTTTTTAGCTATTTTGCTCATTCTGGGAACGTTGGTGATGTTTATTTCAGCATCCGGAGACGTTCATTCTGAGGCCGTAGCTTCTGACTCTTGGTGTTGACATTGGGACACTACATTTTGCAGCTTCTTGCCAGGCAAGATACCTTGCCAAATTGTTTACAGTACTTTGCATGCTATTTATATTTCTGTTTATTTATTTTATTTCTGTATAGTTCTTGCATGTGTAGTTTTCCTTTCAGTCATTACTATATATTAGATATGTTGACACACACATGGCACTTAGTATCATAGAGGACAATCATTAGGCGTATGGGCTTTTAACCACTCTGGTAAACCGTAGTATATAGCTCGCACTACGGGCGTGTGTCGCGCTGGTCGCTACCCCAGAGGTATGTCGATTTCTGTAGAGTCGCGCTGGTCGCTACCCCAGAGGTATGTCGATTTCTGATGTTCTAGACGGGTGTGTGAGTTGTGAGGCTTAGATCGAGTAGACTACCCTTGCCCATACGTCGAAAAGTTGTCCTCACTTGCATTCATATAGATTGTCTTGTACAGCGTACTTATTTATTTTCACATTATATGCATGTTTACTGTATTCAAGTTGGCTCGTATTTTCTGTATCTTGTTACGTCCCTCTGAGGACCTGGTCCGCTGCCAGGTGTATCTGCTCTTGAGTATTTGCAGGAGTACGGGCCTGGACCTGACGCATTATTTTCTGTCGAGGAGATCTTACCTTCTGAGCATCGTTGATTATCTGGCGATGTATTCTTTTAGCGGATACACTTCTGTCTTCATATTATTTTATATTGGAGATTTTACACTCCTCTCTCATTTTAGTTTTGGATATAGTCATTGGTAGTGGATTTGTCTCCACCCGAATATTATTTTAGATATTTCAGACTCTTATTCTAGTTTAGTATTTCTTTTCTATGACTTGTTGTGTGGATGAGATTAGCATATCTGTGACTTGTGACATTATATATACCACATGTGAGTTTATATTCATATTACAGCGTACGTATGGGTTATGGTTTCCATATATTGGAGTTGCCATATCCATGCGGCTGACATGCTTACGTGTTCCTAGTCCTACGTATTTGGGACTGGGGCGTGACATGTTTTTGTGGTGGCCCATGCAGGTCGAGTTAGCCGTTTCGGTTACATAATTGTACCGAGCGGGCCTGCACCTAGGATTAGAATTTTAGATCTCATCCACACTTGACTATAACTTACCTTCCTTCCAACATGTCCTACTTAAGTTCTTGCATCCTGCTTGATTCATGTACTCTTCTTAATCCTTCGTCCATCTCTTGCAGAGAGATGGATTTGAATAACGGGCATGCCGCCACCGGGGACAACACGCCTCCAGGGGACGACGACCAATCACCCGGAGTGACCTCAACGACACCTCTTCTTCCCGGACCGGATGGAATGACTAACAATCAAATTCCACCAACCCCTTCCACGATACCTAATGGGACTTTTCCAGCTCCACTAGCACCGCAAGATGGCCAAGCGCAGTTGTTCAAATTCTTCCAGATGATAATACAGGAACAGAGGCAGCAAGCAGCAGAGCAGAGGCTAGAATTTCTGGCAGCACTTGAGAGATTGGCTGCACTAGCCCCTATACCAACCCAGGCACTAGTTTCAGTACCACAAGTTCGGGTCGGTTCAGTCAAGGACTTTGTGCAGATGGGCCCTAAGCCATATAAGGGCAATGAGAGTCCAGAGGAGACCACGAACTGGATTGCCAATACCAAGAAGTTGTTAGAGGCATCACAACTACCCACTGACCTATGGATGATAGGCGTGAGGACTCAGTTAGAAGGCAACGCGCATCACTGGTGGGAATCAATGGAGCGCCAGTTGGGTACGCGTCAGACTTGGGAACAATTCTTGGAATGCTTTGAGAGGAAGTACTTCCCGGATACTGTAAGGGACGCATTGTACGATCAGTTCCTCCATCTAGAGCAAGGGGACAAGACGGTTGATGAGTATGACGCAGAGTTTAGCCGTCTCAGTAAGTATGGCACAGTCCTAATACCTAATGACTTGGAGAAGGCTAAGAGGTTTCACCGCGGGCTGACTCAGGAGCTCCAGCACTACACTAGCTCCCAGTCCCGGATCTCTTATGCCGAGCTATTGACAGAGGCCAGGATCCAGGAGGCCATCAGCAAGGGGAACGGAATTCAACAAAGAATTTATCAAGGACCCGTAAGGATACAGCAAGGAGGACCCATTCGACACCCTTTGACACGCTAGCAATCAGATAGTGCTGCACCATATCCAACCAAGGGGCATCGTACTTGTAACTTTTGTGGTATACCAGGTCATATTCATAGAGATTGTCGTCGTCGATTGGGATTGTGCATGGTATGTGGATCAAGTCACCATCAAGCTCGAGAATGTCCACAGCAGAACCCGGGGTCTATGGCATTAAAATCAGGAACACCGCATACACCCTCAAGTATAGAAGACCAAAGGGACCCACCACTGCTTCTACAGTCTGCACAAATGGAGGGGACTAGGCCCCAGTTGAACAACCAAGGACAAGGCCAAGCACTCATTATGACAAGTATGGGAGAGCAGACACATGAAGCCGTAGATATAGGTACGACCTTTTAGTTATAATTGCCTTTGCATACTCATAACCCCATTGTGACACAAGATCTTAGATGCACAAATAGATATAGAATTATATATATGGTAGTCTAGCAGTTATGAGGATATATTTCTATTCTATCCAGATGGCATACACGCGATGCTAATGGATGGCAGTTGCTAGCCAGTAGTAGTATTCTTCCCCTATCCTTATCTCGCCCGCTTGGGTGACTTATCTCCTCCTTTTATATTCATTCCTTACCTCGTGCGTAACTCTTCCTATTATAGTCATATCTTTCGTGCCATTATGAATTGTTGATTTACGTCAACCTCACCCCTATTTTGTTAGTTAGACATAAATGTGTTAGTAATGCTTGATAACTAAGGATGAGTTCTTAATATATATATGCACTATAGCAATATCTGTATTCTTTAGTAGTTTAACCCTTAAGTAGCACCATGTAGCCTAGTAGAAATTGTTAGATCATTTGAGCTAGATCGTACCCTAATAGTTAGTCAAGACCTTAAGTGTTCCCTAAAACTTAGACTATGCCTAGGAAAGAGTTGAAGGCACTTGTTACGAACTGATGACTATGACAAATCGCTGGCAAGGTAGCGACAGTTGCCGCCAGACGATTATGGTAGAGTAGTCGAATTACTTGCAGCCATACTGGCCATGTGGCGAGGCAGTATTAGACTATGATACTTGACGGTTATGGAAAAAAGTCATAGTTATGAGATTCTAGACAGGTATCCCAAGATTCTCGACCCAATAAATATAATTGCCTTACAATCTAGACAATAGCTTCAAAGAAGGTGACCACTAGTAGAATTCTTGTAAGTTGGGTAGTGTAGACAAGTTAGAGGATAATAGAATAGTGTATGGACAATAGATGAGAAAGTGTTAGAATGGCAGACCATGAGTTTAAGAGTCCTGCTAGACACCAATGTAGTGTAATAGTTATAGTTATCATTATGAATATGGGTTAGTGTCAATTTCGAGGACGAAATTTTTGTAAGTTGGGTAGAATGTAAAACTCCTATTTTTAAAAAAATTATATTTATTATTTTTATTAATTAATAATTTAATTATGGTAATTATGTGCTAAATAGGAGAAATAGATTTTTAATAATTTTTATGTTAGGTGTTCGGGCACTTAGAGGACTTGTGGGACCATCAAGAATTTTTCGAAATTTATTCCATGTAAGAGACCCCTTGAGCAGTTGCTAGCCTAACGATGTGCAATACCCTATTCTATAAATTTTCTTATGAGTATATATATATATATGTATATACAAATATATATATATATGTATATATATTTTATAAAGAAAGAAAGGAAAAAAAAAGAAAGAATTTAATACTAAATAATAATATAATAATAATAGTAATAATAATAACATTAACAACTATTATACTACTAAAGTTACTACTACAGCCAACACATGACTCCTTAGCTAAGTAACCCTTAGCAACCCTTCAGCGCCTAATTCCCCGCCCACTTCAGCACCAGAGAGTCCGACCACTTTTTTTTTTTTTTTTTTCATTTACCCCCACGGACTCAACCCGCCTCCAACTTCCCCTCTCTCTTAATATAATATATATATATATATATATATATATATATATATATATATATATATATATATATATATATAGTTAGCTCTAAAACCCTAACCTAGAAACTCCAGACTTCCTCTTCCCATCTAGAGCCGTCACCGCAGCCAGAGAAGCCCCGTCAAGCCATCCAACCATCCCGTCGACGCCGACCTCGCGAACTGCAGTTTCCCACTCGAGGCACCTACGCTCCGGCGTGATTTCCCGTCGACTCACCCGACCAAACGCTGTTCCGTTTTCATAGGTATGATCATCCCTTAACCCTCTCCAATATTTGTTTTATAGCCAACCTCGGAAAACGTGTGCCCCTAGGTGAAAAATAGCGCCCAAGTTGGCCGAGCGGACAGAATTCTGAAATCGCAGAATTCCAGAATGACCACCCATATTGTCGAGTTCGTATCTCCCACCACAGAGATCCGAATTCGATGATTCTTTTTGATACCTGTAGATTACATGACCTAGTTTATTTTCTGTATAATAATCCTGTGCTATTAGTTGCTGTGGACAAAATTATATTCGTCACAAAACTGCGCGCACCCACTTTTTCTGGTTTTCCAAAAGTTGGAGATCGGAGCGTGCCCCGCCAAACGGGACCGTTCCGTCGTGTGCCAAGTGTACCGAATGGTGCACGCAGCATAATCGGACACGTAAAAATTCGAGGAGACTGATTCGGACGCGTGTGCGCGCCGGAATCAGGCCGTATCCGCGGACACATCCCGTATCGCAACTTTTGTAGAACTCGCGCGTATTTTGTGCACGCTTGTCAGATTGCGACGAAACTTGCGCCACTGGACTCGTGGTAACGCGCTGGTCCTGTGACCCAATTTTCACGCAATTCTGAGACGGTTGACCAAATCGCCAATTGGCGGGTCCCACAGTTGACTTTTGGACCAAATTGTGTTCGGCCCATCGAAATCCACATTTGGACATACCGTTGGGTTCGTATTAACATTTAGAGTTGTTTGACCTATAGTTTGTCCCATTTAGAGACTATTACCCTTGGCACGCTTTTCGGTGCAAAGTGGGCCACATGTGGACCCCACTTTTTCCTGAAATTACCGTTTTGCCCCTGTGTCCAAATTGGATGAAAGGGATGTGTTTTTTAGCTATTTTGCTCATTCTGGGAACGTTGGTGATGTTTATTTCAGCATCCGGAAACGTTCATTCTGAGGCCGTAGCTTCTGACTCTTGGTGTTGACATTGGGACACTACATTTTGCAGCTTCTTGCCAGGCAAGATACCTTGCCAAATTGTTTACAGTACTTTGTATGCTATTTATATTTCTGTTTATTTATTTCATTTTTGTATAGTTCTTGCATGTGTAGTTTTCCTTTCAGTCATTACTATATATTAGATATGTTGACACACACATGGCACTTAGTATCATAGAGGACAATCATTAGGCGTATGGGCTTTTAACCACTCTGGTAAACCGTAGTATATAGCTCGCACTACGGACGTGTATCGCGCTGGTCTCTACCCCAGAGGTATGTCGATTTCTGTAGAGTCGCGCTGGTCGCTACCCCAGAGGTATGTCGATTTCTGATGTTCTAGACGGGTGTGTGAGTTGTGAGGCTTAGATCGAGTAGACTACCCTTGCCCATACGTCGAAAAGTTGTCCTCACTTGCATTCATATAGATTGTCTTGTACAGCGTACTTATTTATTTTCACATTATATGCATGTTTACTGTATTCAAGTTGGCTCGTATTTTCTGTATCTTGTTACGTCCCTCTGAGGACCTGGTCCGCTGCCAGGTGTATCTGCTCTTGAGTATTTGCAGGAGTACGGGCCTGGACCTGACGCATTATTTTCTGTCGATGACATCTGACCTTCTGAGCATCGTTGATTATCTGGCGATGTATTCTTTTAGCGGATACACTTCTGTCTTCATATTATTTTATATTGGAGATTTTACACTCCTCTCTCATTTTAGTTTTGGATATAGTCATTGGTAGTGGATTTGTCTCCACCCGACTATTATTTTAGATATTTCAGACTCCTTATTCTAGTTTAGTATTTCTTTTCTATGACTTGTTGTGTGGATGAGATTAGCATATCTGTGACTTGTGACATTATATATACCACATGTGAGTTTATATTCATATTACAGCGTACGTATGGGTTATGGTTTCCATATATTAGAGTTGCCATATCCATGCGGCTGGCATGCTTACGTGTTCCTAGTCCTACGTATTTGGGACTGGGGCATGATATTTTGGGACTGGGGCGTGACATGGTTTTTGTGGTGGCCCATACAGGTCAACGACTAAATTACTTCGGTTTCAACTTAGGGACCGAGCAAGCCTGCAGTAAGAATAAGATAAGTTTTTAGGATCTCATCCACTTGCTTGAATCGTTCTTGACATCTATATCGGATTCAAATTTATTTCTTGACTTACATCCTGCCTTGATTCCTGTGCGCCTCTTATTGTTTATTTGGATGCAGAGTAATGGATCCTCGAGCAAACAACGAGACTCCTGCAAGATCACCACGAGAAGCTGTTGTAACCAACAAAGATGAAGTAACACCAGTAGGAAAAGGTTAATCTGTTCAACAAAGTCAAGCAAATCAGCATACCTCGAGAAACCAGCAAGATGACACTTCGCCGCAGTTCGTTCCACCAATGCCCGTATTCCCACAAGGGCAATCTATGGACGGGCAACAGATATTCCAAATGATCTACGCAATGATGCAAGTCCAACAGCAGATTCATCAAGAGGCTCAGCATCGCGAGGCGGATTACTTGAGGAACAGCCTAGTAACTGCACTGGAGCAGGCCAACCTACCAGCTCGACGGCCAACGACGGGCTCTATCACCGATTTCCGCCAGCTGAAGCCCTGTACCTTCTCAGACAAGGAGGAGCCCACAGAAGTTCATGAGTGGCTCACCAACACTCAATATTAATTAGAAGCAGCTGAGCTTCCACGGGAACGTTGGATGACTGTCGTCAGGATGCAGTTGACGGGCAATGCACATCACTGGTGGCTATCTGATGAGAGACGGCTCGGACCAGACCGAGTCACTTGGGAAGAGTTCTCCAAACTCTTTCAGGAGATGTACATTCCAACTATCGCTCGATTAGAACTGCGGGACAAGTTCAATCGCCTCACTCAGGATACTATGACGGTGGAAGAGTACAACGCAGAATTCATTCGTCTGAGTCGCTTCACCGCTACCTTGATCCCGACAGAAGAAGAAAAGGCTGAGAAGTTCTTCGATGGACTAAACTTTGAGCTACAAAGAATGATCGGATCTGTTGCACCTACTTTATACACGGATGTCCTTGCTGCAGCTCGATATATGGAGCATGTCACCAGACGAGAGTCCAACCAGAAGAGGCCTCTCACATCTGCACCAGCCAGAGCACCGCATGGAGAAGCTGCAAAGAAACCTCACCTGCATCAAGCACCACAGGGAGCTGTATCCAAGTCCCTGACTCTTCTTACTTGTCACTACTGCGGCAAAATAGGCCATGTTGAGAAATAGTGTAGACGTAAATTCGGATTATGCTTAGCTTGCGGATCCAGACAGCATGCAGTGAGGGACTGCCCTGAGCGTAGAGAAGGAGCACCAAGGGCAAACCAACAAGCTCTACCAGCACCAGGAGGATATCAACCAAGGGCCACCTTTGGCACCTCGAGCAGCACTCTTCCAGCAGGCCCAACAACAGCAGAGGGCACCACCTCAAGGACGCGGACAAGCTTTTGCGATGACTTTGGAGGACGCGCAGAATCATGGAGTAGCTAATGCGCGTAAGTTTTTGTAGTTATCTGTTTCTAGTATTGCTTTAGTTCATGCCCGTTGGTTCGTGACCTTAGACTTAACCTGATAGTTTTAACTTGCTAATAATTAATAACCTAGTATGTTTTATAAATGATAACCTAGTTTTCTAAAACTGTAGTTTTCTAGATTTTCTTCATCCGAAAAATTGCATAACTTTTAATGCTTAGAGAAATGATTTTTCCTATGTGTTCTTCTCAAAACCCTCAACCTTGATTCTCCTTGATCGTGATGTGCTTCGAACAATGTTTGCAACCGTGTCATCTTTGTTGACAGGTTATTCTTTGATTGCGAGGACGCAATCCTCTTAAGGGGGGTAGATTGTAAACCCCCTGATTTTTCAGGAATATTTAAAATAATTTTTACAATTTTCTGGAATTTTTTGGGATTTTTAATTAATTAAAACTAAGGTATTTTAAAATTAAATGATTTTAAAATAATGTTAAATAATATTAAAATATTTTAAAAATAATATTTTTAGGTGTAAAATGAAAAATTAGACATAAGGTAATTTTTGGAGAATTTATTGGACCCCAGAAGCATTTTTAAAAGACCTAAAAAACTAAGTTTTAAATAAACCAAATTAAACCCTAGAATTAAACCCGGTTCAATTGAACCGAACCAACCAGGACCGGACCGGACCGGTCTAACTAAACCCAAACCCAATCCTTGTTGGGTCAGATCCGGGCCCAAAACTCAGACCCGACCCACTGACCCGACCCGACCCGTGCTACAGTGTACCCCTAATCTACCCCGTTCCCCGACCCTTCAACTCGCCGCCGGCGGCCGCTTCGCTTCCCCGCCGCTCCGCCTCCCCCGCAACTGCCCCGACCCCGCCGCTCCGCCTACTCCGTAACCGCCCAGCTCCTCCTCTCCTCTCCCTGCACCGGTCGACCATCCGCCTCCCTCACTCCCTATTTAAACCCCGCCACCATCGTCCCCTGCCAACTCCACCACTCGTCTCCCCGCCCGAGCTTCGCCTGAGCCACCACCGGCAGCTACCCAAGCCGCCTTCACCAGCCTCCGCAATGCCTCCCTCCTCTGCCCTAGCTAACCCAGCCATCTCCCCTCCCGAGACCTGCTCCGCTCTATCGCAGCCACCTCCGCCTCCCCAGAACCCCGATCGAGAAACCCCCAGCCGCTGCTCTTCTCCCCTCCGCCACGACGAAGCGCCGCCCTGAGCCGACCCCTGCCGCCTCGAGCTTGGTCGCCTCCGCCGAGCAGACTCCTCCCCCGGCCATAGCAGCTCCGGCGAGCCGACGAAACCGAAGCCCTAACCCTAGCCGTGTCCCATTGTACGTGTCGTGTCGCGTCGCCTCGCGGACAAGAGAAACCTAGTTCTGCGTAGCCCTGTTCATGTACCCTTTTCTCTCTCCTTATTGTCCCATTTTCTGTTTTGTCTGTTGTGACGCGTAGACTGAGTGACCCTCTCGATGCCCGTACAACCCGCTCGGTGTGTCGCATCCTGTGGTGATCGCAAACTGCGATCCAAAAACAGGAAAATCAACACCCCGTTTTCCTTCGGAACTGAGTGCGCCCCGCCAAACGAGATGACTTAGTCGCATGCGGTCTTCACCGAAAGGTGCGCGTCGTTGATACGGACGTGTGGAATTTTGTGAAAGTTGATTTGGATATGCGTGCACACCGGAATCAACGCGTATCCGCCGACAACGCCCCGTATCGACCATGTTCCTGATCACGTTGTAACTTTGTGTACACACGTCGGATCGAAACAAAACTTGTGCCTTCAGACTCGTAGTAATACGCTGGTCCTATGACCCAAGTTTGGTTCGATTCTGAGAACGTTGACAAAATCACGTATTGTGGTGCCCCACGGCTCCACTTGACGGGCGATTTTGTGATCGGCTCATCGGAATCCAATTCTGGAAGTTCTGTTGGGTTTGTATCATCGTTCTGTACTTGTTGACACTAAGTTTGACGAATTTGGAGACCATTATTCCTAACATATTTTTTGGTGCGAAGCGGGCCACATGTGGACCCCGCTTCGACCAGAAACTGTCATTTTTGCCCCTGTGTCCAAATTGGACTCAAGGATAGGCGTTTCTAGCTATTTGATATTTTTTGAATCTTATGGTGATGTTTATTTCAGCAACCGAAGGACTACCTGCAAATCCCGCTGCTGCCAGAGCTATAGTTGGAGTCAGAACCCAGGCAAGTGTACCTTGCCATAATTACAATATATTGATTCATATTATTCTCTTGTTTTATTCCTTTGATTGTTGTACCTGCTTAACCTAGGACCGTGTAACTTACTTAGCGTCCGAATAATATTCGGGTGCCAACACCGTACGCGGAGTTGTGTAACGTCACCTAGAAGTGGATATCGACACCTTTTACATTCTCGTGTTTGCAGTATCAAATACGTTATACCCAGGATACCTGACACTATTTATGAGACAAAATGTTCTTGAGATATTCATGGTGATTCTGTATAGGATACAGGTTTATGACATATACTTTATTCATATGTATAGAAGCATGAAAAATACGCTGCAAAGTTATACGCAGTATTTCAGTGCTGTGTAGCGTAAGACGTGACTTCAGGGCCATCGACGTACATCAGAGCTTTGTCGCTAGTACAGCGTAAAATAAAGCTCCCGAACAACCCACAGAATGCAGTATTTCCAGGCTGCTTTGGCGTAAAAAGGTTGTTACATCGCCACTTTGGCGTAAAACCTATTCACTTTTAATGCAGTAGGAAGTTGTACGAGGAACTCTTCGTATTCCTCGAACGAACCTGTCAAATCATGCAGTGAACCTGACTCCTGACTCCTGACAAAGAGTACTGCATGACTATCCAGATGACGGCTGTAAAGACAGTGCGGCAACAGAGACCCAGGCCGTCGTTTAGCACCACTTCCTTGATACAAATTGCTTTTACGCATTCAAGGGAATACGCTACCTAGTTTTACACAGGCAAATGCGAGCTGTTTACACTTAACAAGAGATAAACGAACCGCCACGTCAAAAGCTGCTCTTCGTACAGAGCTCAAGGCACGTATCTGCAGTTAATGCGCGTGATGGGGGCAGATCTCTGCATTTAATGCACGAGATTTGGTTCTACTTTCAAAGACTGGGTGAACCATAATTACGGCTAATACGTCCACATCATCACCTCTGCATATTACGCCATCAGGCTATTTTCAGCTATAGGAGCACGTTGTACGCTATCTCCTTGAAATACGTCGACCTAGCTATTTTCAACTATAGGAGCACGCTGTACGCTATCCCCTTAGAATATGCCAACTCAGGTTATATTTGTATCGGTGCATAATGAGGCTATTTGGTCCAGAATTAGCTCAAGACCTCAGTCAAGAAAGGAGGATAGGCTATCTTCTACGCTAGCTGCCTATCCATGCAGCATCAGGCTTCTACGCCTACTGGGCTTCTACGCCTACCTGGCCTCTACGCCAGTTTGACAACTATTTGGCTTCTACGCCATGGTGACAGTTATTGGCTTCTACCCCAACCTTTTCTACGCGGGGGACAGCTACCTACGTGGCTTGCATGCCGTGATCTTCACAGCAGTTACATGTATTATCTTATAATGGGATACGCGTCACACGCAGATTCAGAGGATCATTTATGCGTGGGTGGCAGTTATTGTAACCGTCGCGTAAAAGGTGCCATACTCTCCACTGTCCGGCTTCTACGTCGACTGGACGGTTATTGTCACTAAAAACCTATAAATAGAGATCTCTATTGACAGAGGTCCGGGGTCGAAAGGTCAAAAACTCGGAGAACAAAGGTCGAAGAGTCAGAAATTGATCTTTGAGAGAGAAGAATCCAGAGCACAGACAGAGAGTAGTGATCGACGATTTTGGCATCGAACATCCACTCCTCTTTGTAATCTTTGAAGCTTCTAAAATTTGTACTTGACATCCTCGTATAGGATTAATTATACTTCTTGTTTGTAAACCAAAGAGAGGGTTTCGTATAAGCCTC
Organism: Iris macrosiphon; assembly: GCA_036927795.1. Lineage (NCBI taxonomy): Eukaryota > Viridiplantae > Streptophyta > Magnoliopsida > Asparagales > Iridaceae > Iris > Iris macrosiphon. The sequence goes on along the minus strand of JAYESA010000004.1, from coordinate 34,485,724 downwards.
GTTTTATTTCTTTCGTTTATTATCAAACACAAGATGGCGACTCTACTGGGGACGACTTTCTCATCTGACGAGAAGGCAATTGCTCAACACGATACAGTATCAGTGGGATCAATGAAGAAGACCTTGGTCGTCCAGTTTGACCAATCCGTCTACGAAGATATGCTTCAAGCAGGGGGTAGCTCTCATTCTCTCTCTGTCCCAGACAACAGGAAATTGCGTAAGGTCTGGATGCCCCGGACATCCCCTACCATTCCTGCCGACTCTCTGGTTTCTCCGACCAACAAGGTTGTAGCTTCGCAACCTCCACGCTCTACGCATAAAACTATGTCTCCCGTCAGTGACATGGCAGACAAAGCTTCTGGCAATGCCTCAGTACTAATCCAGAAGTCTATTCCGCGCTCTGCGCATAAAACTCTGTCTCCCGTCTGTGACGTGGCAGACAAAACTTCTGGCAATGCCTCAGCGCTAGTCCAGAAGTCTACTCCGTGCTCTGCGCGTAAAACTCTGTCTCCCGTCTGTGACGTGGCAGACAAAACTTCTGGAAATGCCTTAGTGCTAACCCAGAAGTCTACTGCGCGCCCCACGCGTAAAACTCAGTCTCCCGTCTGTGACGTGGCAGACAATATTTCTGATAATGCCTCAGCGCCAATTCAAAAATTCCAAACGCACTCTGCACGTAAAAATGCATATTCCCTCCATGAAAAAGCAGATGGTCCTTGCAATCTACTCAAGGGAAAACAAGTGGCGGAATTCTCAACTACTCGGCCTTTACGCCAGCAAGAAAAGAGTCTGCCCGCTCTCCGAATTACGCGAGAAGCTAATGGCCGATTGAGGACCTTTTCAGTTTTACGCCAGCCTGAGCAAAGTTCCAGATTACGCCAGGAGAAGCCCCCCAGCGTAAAGAAGGCCCAGTCTATGGGAACATACGCTCCTCATGGATCATATGCTGCTCACATGGCTGAATTGCTCTACTCGTATGGTAGAAAAAGTGTTCCGGTCCCTAATCTCCACAGGCCCAATAATGTAAAAAGGCAAAATAAGCCTTCTTCCTCTTCTGAGACTAATGTTGCCGATTTGCGTGATCTCTTAATCCAAAGACGCAGAGACAGGGGTCAAAATCAAGATTTGGTGCCCCTAACTTCCAAGCATGGAGAGATTATGTGGGAAGATGCGTCAACATCTAATGTCGTCATGACATATGGGTCACATAAAGATTCTATCTTTATTATCCCGCCTACTCGCAACGATCAGCATCCAATAGTCTTCGGTCGCATGCGAAGCAGACCGATGGTACAAGAAGACTCTCATGAGTCCGATGCGGGGAAGATGCAAATCCACAGATATAGGCTACAGGCTTTAAAGATTATACAAAACATGGGTTATGATTTGAAGTTGAAACAAGGCCTCAACTATGGAAAAGGCAGACGAATACCATTGCATAGTAATCTTTACTGTCAACAAACTCGTTTTGGGTTAGGGTATAGTGCATCTCTTGCAAACTCTAAACCTCCAGAGTCTGATCCAGTAATACCAGAGGCAGGTCCTTCTAATTCAACTTCTGTGGGCAAATGCCATGACAGGTCTGGGGGTAGTCTACCTCGACAAAATATGGCAGCATCCAAAGCTGGAGGTAAAATTCTCTCTTAGTCCGAAGATGATGCAATGATGACCATCTTCCCAGGAGACCGTAAAACTCAGACATCGGGGGTCAGAAGGCCAAAAGGGACTTTTTTCTTCAACGAAGATGACATCATTGAAATCTTCAATGTATTGATGAAGGAACACAAACTTCGGCTACCCAACATCAGATACCCTGAGAGGACTGGTAAAGTCGATGACCCAAATTATTGTCTCTTTCATCGGTACATTCATCACCCCACAAAGGAATGTTATGTACTGAAAAGAAGAATCCACGAGTTGATCGATGCCAAAGTCATCACTCTGCATTTAAAAACAAAGAGACACTCACTGCAAATGGATCTCACTCCAACGTGGCAATTTGCTCCTTCAAAAAGTACCAGATAAGGAGTCCCTAAAAGTCTCCCAGCGGAGCAATCCTTTCGTCTATCTTCATGTTTGGATAGACCACATCCAATGAATTACTCCACAAAAGAGCGGTTCGGACATTAGTTCACGTCCATATTACCTCTGAACTATTGTCCAAACATTTTTTTATTTCCCCGACTGGGTTTGTCATGTTCATATTACCTCTGAACAAACCTTCCGAGTTTCGACTATCGATTATCATGTCCATATTACCTCTGATATCGGTTGTCATCTCAACTTAGCACCCGTACTTAACTTTAAGTACGCCAGTGGTGTTAGGTCCACAAAAACTGCTATGTCCATATTACCTCTGAGCAGATGTACGCCTCCATCCCCAGTGGAGTCATAACTCGAAAGTTTGTCATGTCCATATTACCTCTGAACAAACCTTCCGAGTTTTGACTATCGATTATCATGTCCATATTACCTTTGATATCGGTTGTCATCTCAACTTAGCACCCGTACTTAACTTTAAGTACGCTAGTAGTGTTAGGTCCACAAAAACTGCTATGTCTATATTACCTCTGAGCAGATGTACGCCTCCATCCCCAGTGGAGTCATAACTCGAAAGTTTGTCATGTCCATATTACCTCTGAACAAACCTTCCAAGTTTTGACTATTGATTATCATGTCCATATTACCTCTGATATCGGTTGTCATATCAACTTAGCACCCGTACTTAACTTTAAGTACGCCAGTGGTGTTAGGTCCACAAAAACTGCTATGTCCATATTACCTCTGAGCAGATGTACGCCTCCATCCCCAGTGGAGTCATAACTCGAAAGTTTGTCATGTCCATATTACCTCTGAACAAACCTTCCGAGTTTCGACTATCGATTATCATGTCCATATTACCTCTGATATTGGTTGTCATCTCAACTTAGCACCCGTACTTAACTCTAAGTACACCAGTGGTGTTAGGTCCACAAAAACTGTCATGTCCATCTTACCTCTGGCAGGGCTTGTCTTAAAAACTTATTACTTGCACTAACGTGCACAAGAAGTAATGGGTCCACAGAAAAATCCCCCAGTGGGATGCCCGCAACGGAAACGAACGGTTCATGTCCATATTACCTCTGAACTATTCTCACTTTCCCCAGCCGAAAAACATTTATTCATGTCCATATTACCTCTGAACTACGTCTCTCAATTATCTTCACAGAGTCATATTTTACCTCTGTGAAGACTTATCCCGAACCTATTACTTGCACTTAACGTGTACAAGAAGTAATGGGTCCACAAGAAAATCCCCAACAGGATATCTTTGCTACCCACAAAAAACCTATCACGTCCATATTACCTCTGATAGATTTTGTTTCGAACTTATTATTTGCACTCAACGTGCGCAACAAATAATAGGTCCACCAAAAATCCCCCAGTGGATGTCCCCAATGAATACGGTATCGTACTACGTCCATATTATCTCTAGTACAATATCCGAGGTTCGTACAAACAATCATAAAGAAAGGGGAGGGCCCTTATATGATTGCAAATGGCAATGGCTACTATCAACTGCAAAATCCTCAGCCAACGGAGATATCTGCAAGTTAACTACAAAGTGCAAGAAGAACAAGTCAGTTTCTATACTAGACGTTATATCTTGCAGCTTATGCCAAATTTTAATAGTCTGTGCTTTTACGCCAAGACTGTGAAAATTTGAGTTTTTACGCTGGAACCTATTACCTAAGCGTAAAATTCAAGATTGGCAGTATACACAAAAATCTGACAGTCTATGCTTTTACGCTAGACTGTCAAAAATTTGAGTTGTTACGCCGGAATTTTCATCCAAAACGTAAACACCCAAAATGTGTAGTATACGCTAAATTTTGACAGTCAAAGCTTTTACGCCAGACTGCGAAAATATAGAGTTTTTACGCTGACACATTAGGAATATGGGCGTAAAATGATAAAATATCTCTGTGCATCATCTTCCTCGAAGAGGCTTTCAGCACAGAAGATGACCTAGCGCATCCACGTATAACGTGTGCGAAGGGTTTTCTTCGTTCTTATCGTCCCAAAAGCTTTACCTATAACGCCCGGTGCACAGCTCGTCGGTGGGACACTTCGTTCAGAGCGAGGTTCGCTCAGCCCAATCGGAGTTGCTCGCGCTTGAGCAGAAGAACGAGAAGAGGAGGCAGCCTTCTTCCCCTTAACAGTCGAAGATTATTTCGGTGCCATTGCTAAAAAGCCTAGAATGCTCAGAGAAGAAACGAAGGAGAGTTCTCAAAGAGACGAGAGTTTTTTTTTCTTTTGCAAAAGACAAGTGAAGAGTTTCCTCTTTAAAGACCTTCGGGTATTTATAGAGTTCAGATAGACTCCTCGAATCCCTAACCAAATCCGATATTTAATATTCGGTTATGATTCGGGACCACGTCAGCCTATCATTTAGGGAAGACGGACAGTCAGCGAATTCAAAAAGTTTTCGTGCAGAGCAGATTTGTGATTTTACGCTAAGGAGCTCTTACGCTCGGGAAGCTACAAATCTACGGTTTTTACGCCCAGAGGCTATAAGTCTATGGTTTTATGCCCGGATGCTTTTACGCTCGAGAGGCTACAAACCTACGACTTCATGCTCAGAGGCTACAAATCTATGATTTCACGCTCAAAAGCTTTTACGCTCAGAGGCTACAAATCTACGACTTCACGCTCAGAAGTTTTTTTTCCAGAGGCTATAAATCTACAGTTTTACGCCCGGATGCTCTTATGCTCAGCAGCTTTTACGCTCGAGAGGCTACAAACCTATGATTTTATGCTAATCTACACTACAGAGCCATGACTTTCCACATATCTTAAAATACGCAGGCCAGAGTATGCGTATATCTGAACAAATATCAAGACGGTCAATTACAAGGGTTTACGCGGAAGATGCTCCTTCTTGGCCTCAAAATACCCCAAGTACCCAAAACATACAGAGTTCACCATTGAAAAAATGACTCTTCTCCTTGGGTCGACTGAAAGTTCATCCAAAATCCAGTCCAAATATTTTCTCGACAGTTCAAGCATGGTCAGTTCTGACAGCCATTTCTTGCCCTATTTCAAAGGATTTTTCGGAAAATCATTCTTGAAGATGATGGTCTGAACAAGAATTCTTCTTATCAGAGAAGTGACAGTTCAGAATCCTACGCGACTCATCGTTCCAAAACAGCAGGACAGTTCGAATATGCGACTTAAATGCTAAAGCAGTCTTTCTACGCATTTTCAGTTGCGCGTAAGAGACGGGATGAGACCAGATACTCTTTTTATCATAGGAGGCGTAAAGTCATTCAGACGTGTCGAAGCTACATATATTCAGACTTCATCACAGTAAAAATATATAGCAAATCATCAGATGCGTAAAAGAAGACAATTTTTATTAATCATGATTACATATGAGGGAAATCCAATCTACAAAGGGTTTTTCATCTTCACGATTACATATGAGAGAAATCCCATCTACAAAGGGTTTCCTCATTATCATTAAAAGATCACGCCCAGAATCTGTTCTACCAGGTGCTCGTATTGGTGGAGATCTTTCGCGTCTTCTTCAGCAGTTAATCGGCTTCCGCGGCCGATTAACAAGAAAATAATTAATGGCGGGAGGATACAAAACTGGACTTGTGTAAATTTTTCAAGAGCCGATCCTCCATACGCCTTGACAGATTGAGTTGGGATTCAGACCCAACTCAATACTGGAAGATAGGGTCAGTTTGTCATAGGGTCAGTTTGTCTGCCCTCGTCCACCGTCATAACGGAAGAAAATATAGCTTGCAAGCTGTGTGGTCTAATGCTACCCTTCCTCTCTCTTGGGCGAATTGCCATATGAAGTTGCTGATCATCCCGAGCAAAGGAAGCTATGATATCCTTCCATGATCCATCGTTATAGAGGACATTTGCTCGAAGACTCCTTCTTTTTTGGCTCCATACATGCTGGAAGAACATGATCTTCTTCTTTCTCAAGTCGACCTGACGAAGTCCGACAATCATCTCTGTGTGGTGAAGGAAATATAGGAAGAACAGGTTAGCCCTTCAGCCTTTATATAGGCAAAAGAGAATACACCGAATCCCAACAAATCCCCAAAAATTTGCCGAGAAATCAGCCTTGAGGAACAAGCCAGACTTGACCGTTTTATGCTTCATTCAAAGTGTTTCAAATTACGAGGAATTTGAAAACTTTGAAGGGGGTCTTGTAGAAGCATGAAAAATACGCTACAAAGTTATACGCAGTATTTCAGTGCTGTGTGGCGTAAGACATGACTTCAGGGCCATCGGCGTACAGCAGAGCTTTGTCGCTAGTACATCGTAAAACAAAGCTCCCGAACAACCCGCGGAATGCAGTATTTCTAGGCTGCTTTGGCGTAAAAAGGTTGTTACATCGCCACTTTGGCGTAAAACCTACTCACTTTAATGCAGTGGGAAGTTGTACGAGGAACTCTTCGTATTCCTCGAACAAACCTATCAAATCATGCAGTGAACCTGACTCCTGACTCTTGACAAAGAGTACTGCACGACTATCTAGACGACGGCTGTAAAGACAGTGCGGCACAGAGACCCAGACCGTCGTTTAGCATCACTTCCTTGATACAAATTGCTTTTACACATTCAAGGGAATACGCTGCCTAGTTTTACACAGGCAAATGCGAGCTGTTTACGCTCAATAAGAGACAAACGAACCGCCACGTCAAAAGCTGCTCTTCGTACAGAGCTCGAGGCACGTCTCTGCAGTTAATGCACGTGATGGGGGCAGATATCTGCATTTAATGCACGAGATTTGGTTCTACTTTCAAAGACTGGGTGAGCCATAATTACGGCTAATACGTCCACATCATCACCTCTGCATATTACGCCATCAGGCTATTTTCAGCTATAGGAGCACGCTGTACGCTATCTCCTTGAAATACGCCGACCTGACTATTTTCAACTATAGGAGCACGCTGTACGCTATCCCCTTGGAATACGCCAACTCAGGTTATATTTGTATTGGTGCGTAATGAGGCTATTTGGTCCAGAATTAGCTCAAGACCTCAGTCAAGAAAGGAGGATCGGCTATCTTCTACGCTAGCTGCCTATCCATGCAGCATCAGGCTTCTACGCCTAATGGGCTTCTATGCCTACCTGGCCTCTATGCCAGTTTGACAACTATTTGGCTTCTACGCCATGGTGACAGTTATTGGCTTCTACGCCAACCTTTTCTACGCGGGGGACAGCTACCTACATAGCTTGCATGCCGTGATCTTCGCAGCAGTTACACGCATTATCTCATAATGGGACACGCGTCACACGCAGATTCAGAGGATCATTTATGCGTGGGTGGCAGTTATTGTAACCGCCGCATAAAAAGTGCCATACTCTCCACTGTCCGGCTTCTACGCCGACTGGACGGTTATTGTCACTAAAACCCTATAAATAGAGACCTCTATTGACAGAGGTCCAGGGTCGACAGGTCAAAAACTTGGAGAACAAAGGTCGAAGAGTCAAAAATTGATCTTTGAGAGAGAAGAATCCAGAGCACAGACAGAGAGTAGTGATCGACGATTTTGGCATCGAACATCCACTCCTCTTTGCAATCTTTGAAGCTTCACCGTCTTCTACAGCACTTCATCATCATTGTGGTCCAAGGGACAAAGTGATCGACCGCAGATCAAACTCCTATAGCAATATTTATCCAGATTAAAATTTGTACTTGATATCCTCGTATAGGATTAATTGTACTTCTTGTTTGTAAACCAAAGAGAGGGTTTCGTATAAGCCTCATTTTATTTCTTTCGTTTATTATCAAACAATATGCTTAGATCTTATTTTGACTTGTTGCATTAGTTTTGATCTTGCGTGTCATGGACATGAGACATCGTGAACTGTGACGTGAGATTACATTGGGTGGGGAGAGATTTACCATACAAAAGGCTGATTAAATATATATAATACTTTAATGAAAGTGCCTTAGACTCTGACACAGAGCTTTGGTACCGTACTGGCCCTTCGAGAGAATACTGCTATGGGTTTCTCCGACACAGATCCTATAGTAGTCTCAGCCCGAGTATGACTAAAACTCTCACTTGCATATCACTTAGCTGGTTATATAGTTTACCCTATTATTTCATTTATTGCTGCACTGTATTTATTTTGGCATGAGTTATTTTGTACCTTGCTATCTCCCCTGAGGACCTGGATCTGGATTATGTCCCCAGGGTTAGCAGAGGATATCTATCCTGAGGTGTACGAACATGAGCACTTCTCGGAGCAGTACCAAAACCTGAGGACGAGGTGATCGCTGAGAATTTTTCCTGAATATCTGCTTCTTCTATGCTCAGTCTTGATGCAATTAAAACTCTTATAATTCTTGTTTAAGTGAACAATTGTAACAGACTTATTATCGGGTTATTCCCCGATTTTATTTACTTGTGACTGATGATGTTTATTTTCTTTTGTTGATATTGCTGTATTTATTCTGTGGATGAGATTAGTAGATCCTTATTGGTGTTTTATAGCTTAAGTACGCCCCGATGGATCCATTAAATTGGGTTTGTCCATCGGTGTGTGCTGCTGGCCATTGCCACGTTTCTAGTCCTTCGACATTTTGGGACTGGGGCGTGACAATGTCATTTCTAAGTTGATATGGCTGCTAAAAATGAGGTTGAATACTATGACGAATTTGGACTATTTTGGATAAAAGAACACATGTATACACCCAATTTACCAATTCCACCTATACATATCATGGTGTATTATGATACGGACTTTATGTGTCCAATTTTGGACACAAGAACACCTTCACACCATCAAATAAATATCAATAGTCATCATTATGACACAATACACACACTCAATGAACACAATTGATTTTTTCCCAAATTAAGCCCCAAAATCATGATACCAACTTAGATCTACCAAATTGAGGGCTCCTAGTGCCTAGATCTACCATTGGGAAGTCAAATCTAACCATGAAAAGGTTCCTACATGACCAAGGGGTGTTACTAACCATGAATTTGATGAAATTGAGAGAATTACCTAGTGTTTTGGTAGCCTCTTTAGAGAATTCCGAATTTGGACATGGAAGGGATGAGTCAGACACGATCTCCTAACAAACTCCTCTCCTATGGATCTTCTTGTGCTTTTCGATGCTCTAGGCCTTCATGATGGTGAGAATGACTGGAATTGAAAGTGGATTGAGTGCAATTGGTAGGGAATTGAGTTTGCTTGGGAAAGAAGAAGCTTTGGGAAAAATGAGGCTAATGAGTGAAATAAAATGAATGGATGAGCCATAAATTGAACTTATCTCCTATAGTAAGGTTTGGTCATGCTAAAATATCAAAATTTTCTCTCTCTATTTGTCATGAATGTAATCTAATTAACTAAATGAAGGAATCTCTATAACTAAGAGGAATATTATCTTCATGACAACTAAACTTAATTAATTCTAATTACTAAAGTCATGACTAACAATAATTAGCACTAACTAACACTTGCAAATTCTAGTTGTCTAGCCACTAACAAACACTAATATAATTCTAGGCAATCACGAATATAAAATAATATACAAAAAATTTAACAACATGGAAAATTACCAAAATATCCCTATGGTGGAAAGTGGTAGTTACAGATTTTATGTAGGGTTATGATAGATTTTGTTTTATGTAGGCAGTGTGGGTGTTGTCACGCCCCGGTCCTTGATGACAGTAAAATCACCACTGGGTGTGAATGTCGTATAAGCCTAAGTTACACTTGTACAAGGCACTAACTTGTACAATAACAAAATAGACTGAATAGAGACATAAGCAGCAAAACTTTAATACAAAAAACTAAATGAACACAATGATACAAGAATTACAATCTCTTTATTAATAACTTGCAGCGGTTACGCTGACTTTCAATAGCCAACTGATGCATGCAACCTTGGCTTATAACTTTTAAACTATAAAGAATTACAATGACTTTGTTTCATACATTACATCCCTTTATACAAAAATACAGCAATTCATCTTCTGATGTCCGGATCTTGAGAATGAGGGTCTACCTTCACGTCAGAACATCCAGCAAAATATCTAATACCTGCGAACAATCTGGTGGGGATCAGTACACTGAAGAATGAATTGGTGAGGAACAAAGCTACACTCTCTAACAACATTCACTAAGTATTCATGTGAAAAAATATTATTTTTATTAGTGATCATGCTATCTTTTACCTACGTTCATTTCATGCCATGTACAATTAAAGAGTCATATTACATCTTTTGAAAATATTTAGAAGAGCCATATTTCAATCATCCATTCATGCAAATAGTATGAACAATTCATGCACGATATTCATTTCTTCTGACGTAACATGTGCAGTATATTTCTAAATCCATATTCATTTCTCCTTTAGGGACATATTACCAGCATTCGGTGGGCACAATTCTTCTTATGAACAGGATATCATCATTTCATTATAAACAAGATTCTTGCTTAAGAGCAGTTTATGATAGGACAACATAAGTGATAGAAACCATCACTTATTCAGTGATTTACCCATGGCCGTCGATCAATTCTTGCAACAAACAAGGATTAAAATAATTTGCATATATACAATAAGTTTCATGTCCGTCTCCGCATAAAAAATATTAGGCTTGTAAGAAGGATATCCCAGCATGCGACCTAACTACGTGATGGCCTATGGATGACTTCTCATGATTAGCAAATGTGGCTCGTAGTTAAGTTGTGCACTAATATACGCTCATATTAGCAGCTGTGACTCACGGTTCAGCTCTTCACTAATAGACACGATACCCCCCCCAATCGTAAGGACTTTACTGCCTCAGGGTGTCATCACAATCTCTCCTAGGCCAAGCGATTTCGGTGCCCCATAAATCGGTAGAGAGACTATTATCTTGTGCATAAGTTGTCCGAGACCAATACATGAATGCAACTTCTATCAGATAAAAACTCTACAATACAACAACTATGCAACATGTAAACATTTTCATCTATTCGCTTCTTATCAAACCAGAGAGACAATAGCTCTTTTCTTTTCTCTTTTCCACACGATCATGCCATGTTCTTCTTTTCTTTCTTTCAAATATTTTATAGAATAATACAAGTTATATCCATACGATTATGTCTTTGAAGCAACAATAAGGGGACATAGATTCTTCTTTCACAAGCATAACAATAGCTATTTTATCTTTCTATGACTTAAGTATGTAACTTCTACTATCTTATAGCATACAATAAGGGACATATCAACATTCTCTTCTCTTACTTATTAAGCATGTCAATGGTTCTTTCAATTATAGTGTTAGTCTAACTTTTACCATATAATCTTTTTTTCTATCTTGAACAAGTATAGCAATGGTTCTTTTGTTACACAAGCATGCATATTCTCTTATTAAAGCATACAAAGTCATGTACTATCATTCTTAGTGATTACGAATTATTCTTAGCAAAAGCATGCATTCATTCTTATATATTCTTCATTAATCATGAATGAATAAGAAACTGAAGTCTTCCTCACTCACAATGATTGTCATGCCCCAGTACCGAAATACGGAGACGGACGTGGCCAGCTCCCCCGTACAAGGTATAGAACATCGTACGACGGTCACGGCTGTAACTAGACAATGGGGTGCATACTACAAGCAAGTCACTTAGGATCACAGAGCACATCTATTATCTCAATCAGTCAAGTAAGAACAGTAAATATAGAGCATATATGACAAGGAAGTAATATGTCCTAAACACCATTCCACAATATTCTGGAAACCAGCTGTACAAAAATAAGAAGCTGACAGAGTATCAAAAGTACATGACTATGATCAGCTGCAGTCTGATTAATTACAATCTTGTAAGAAAACTAAATGTCCAGATTTACGGCTAACAAGTGCTGGTGGCTAAACGTCAAAAATGAGTCAAATGTGCAATAACGAGCAGGGAAGAAGAAATCCACTTATTTTTCTCAGTGGCCATCCATCTGGTGTGTGCCATTATTCAGGGGAAAGTACGTTTGATCCTCGGGTGCTGGCTCTAAACCTGGCCATGCAAAACCAGTGGGGTTAGACCCTAAATAGCAAGTACCACAAGGGAAGCACGAATGAAGAAAAAAAACTAGGTTATAAAATAGATACATACATATATATATATATATATATATATATATATATATATATATATATATAGTTCTGTCTCATAGTTTCGTTTTATAGCCTATCGTGACACAATAATCTAATCCTAAAACCAAACCAGGACAAGGGTTAGACCATCACACCATGATATTCTATGTCCCTAGACTATTTGACAGCAGATACAATACACAAACAAGCTCAGTTACATAATCGGCCAATCACTTGTACGACTTGCTAGGTGGAGTCCTGGTTATCCCAGCGGTATTATGCATATAATAGGAATCTTCAGATCGAAACATGTTCTAACAAGGGCGGCTAGCCAAGCCATGAATCGCCATATAGCACATAGTAGTATTTACCGGTCCCTCAAAAGGCCACCGTGCTAAGATCGCATAGAATACATAGTATAATATAATAGTCGAATATTGTCATCCACTAATGAGAATTTAAACAATATCCATAGGGCCATCCTTCACTCCCCAGATAATGATTGAGGGTGGCTAGTTAAGCTCGATCTTGAAATTTTGTCCCTCCCAATGCTCTACATATTTTAGTTGCCTTAGTAACCCTACGGTTAGCTGGAATCGCATCGCGTGGTCACATGTTACTCCCCTTATATGTCGTACCGTAGTACGGGCACACTAGATACGAATCAACTTTGTCACTTAGTAGATCAATTTGGATTCACCCGAGCGTAATGCAACAGTCAACAAATCCTAGCCACGCTTGGTTATTGACCAATTATCATATCCATGCTGGAGAAATTTAATTACATTACATGTCGCTTAGCACGTAGGCACACCTCGGTGTAAATATGTAATATAATCACGTAGAAACACTTAGCACGTAGGAACACTTAGCACCTAGGAACACTTAGCACCTAGGAACACATAGCACGTAGTAAGTGTATCAACACGTATACCAATAGTCGAGTCAAGTTGCCAATCATTGATAAATTACATGAGTTCTAGCACATAGCAATACGTAGGTCGAGTCAGGCACATAGGTAGTCATAGTCACTTGGCTGCATGGTCTATCTCTATTCATAGTCGGGTCAAGCATATAGTCAGGTTCAACACATGGTCACTCAGTTCTCATGCATTCCAATCATCAATCTCACACTTAGAATAACAAAATCCAATAAAATATCAAACCAAGAAAATCAACAAATCATGCCCATAGGGTCGCATAGGGTCAGGGACGCATAAAGTCGCATATGACAGGTGCCTCATAGAGGTTGTTGCCGCATATGAGTCAAGACCGCATAGGTCAGCTTGCCGCATATGGGTCAAGGCCGCATAGGTCTGCTTGCCGCATATGGGTCAAGGCCACATAGGTCTGCTTACGGCATATGGGTCAAGTCTGCATGAGACGTTATGGGACTTAGCGAATTTCTCATTCGTTCAGCGAGTGAGACACAAGGAGTTTAAGGATTAGCTCCAGAATACTTGTGTAATAATCAGTCATGCTTCCAACAAGATGGACGTCTGCTAGTCGGATATGCGACAAGTGTCCAGACCACATAAGGATCATATAGCATGGAACTCTCGACCGTATATTGTCATGCCCCGATCTCCCACAGGTAATCGGTCATCCCCGCTAGGTGCGAATCATCGCGCTAGCGCTCTCAGGGGATGATCATTCCCATATGGACATGATGTCGCATGAGCTCAAGCTGCGCCCTTACAAGGCCATGATCCGAATAGATGGTAAGATGTCTAAGCCACAGAGTCACATAGATAGTCCGAGTGCAGCAAAATAATAAACAAACAGGCGATTGGTAACAAGTTCACAGAGTCGTCAATAGCGGAATTATTGAATAACACAAGTATAGAAGTAAAATAAGCTATTGAACAAGTGTTACAGGTGGCGCTTGGCCGAGATTACAAGTCGCTCATGCCTTTCTCTCTCTCTCTCTCTCTCTGAAATGATAAAAGCGTGCCAAGTGGCTACATTTGTGGAATGATACATAGGCGATGTTCCAACATTATGTCTTGTATATGTGCTTCAGTTTCGGACGCAACGTTCCAAGGCTCCAGAGTGAACTCTACGCCTTAACACGAACGAATGAGGTTTTCGCACCGAACGAGATTCTTCCGCACCTTACAAGCAATCTGGTGGGTTATCAGTACATGAATGCACTGGTGGGGAGGCTTATCGCCCGCTCGATAAATCCAAACACGTTATATAGGTTCCGTGCACCAACTATAAAGTTATCTTTCTAGTCTTGCCTTAGGATCAGTTTTATGGCATAATGAAATGCCTAACTCGTGTGGCAATACGCCGTACGATATAAAGGAACACGACGAGACTTACCAACTTACCATTCGTTCTTCCCTGTCTAAGGCAAACCAAGTTAAATCAAGCACGAATATATATAATGAATCTAGGGGCAATAGCATAAGCAAACACAAGTATTGTAAACAAGGTTATATTTCGGGTTGACGAGTTACACGGATTATCAGGTGTATTGCAGAAGATGTTTAAGTGTTCCATATGTACAAGTGTATTATACTCATGATCGTTCAGGTGTTTCAACTTACTGGATGCAATGCAATGACTCGCATGCGAATTGTTGCTAAGCGAGGATGTCTTATCTATATGAACATGAGTCGCTGGCATAGCCATAAAGGACGAGTTATAGTCATTGACGAGGATGGAATGCAAAGAAAGTATATGGTGCGCTACAAGCCATCCGGTCCAACACATGAGACTATCAGTCTTATAGCGATAATGGTGCAGCGTGAAGCGCACATGCCATCTTGCTACACATGATTAAGACTGCATGAGTTTCATCCGGATCGGATCGTCCCTGGTTCCCCAGAGACCATCTATGGAACGAGATCCAAAAATCCCCTTGTTTCCAAGTTGTCCGTAACATGCAAGTCTTGGTCTTCCAGATTCACGAGATGCACAAGATTCACGCCATGCTTAAATCTTGATTCTTGCTCTGAACGAGTATTGCTCCACGAGCTGTGTTTCTTGCTTTACTTGACATGATTCCCGTTCAGTGTTCAACTTGACTCGATGCATTCCCCTAGTTCGGGGACTGCCTTGGCGACCTAACGGTCCCGGATGCTTGCAGGTTCGTATTGCACAGAAGAACTATTTGATAGTCTCCTGCCTAACTAGATGCATGCACAATACAGATAGTATTACTTGATTATGGCATAATTTATATGACAAGCATTGAAACGAGGCAACGAGTACAAGTTAGCTTATAAGCAGGCAAGCATTTTATTTGTGTGAACATAAGCATAAGGAAACATATAGTATAGCCTTTACGTTTAGCATGGGTCTAAGGGGTAGTGCGAAGAGTGAAACCTTACATGGACATATCGCACGACATAATCTATGGGCGTGCAGTGTAAACAAGTAAATAGTACACTATGGAGAGTATATATCGATCTACTTGAGGCATAGCAGAATCTACTTGCATGAAGCAAAGGTAGCATGCGAGAGTCCAAGTTATAAGCCAATTTTATTTTCATGTTCTAACACAAGCAATACAAGATGGGATTATTCCCTTAGCTAGGTGCGTTGTATTCTTATTTAGCATACAAGGGGTGATTCACCTAGCGACTAGCATGTATCATCAATATTTTAAGTGTACTGGCTAAGCAAAGACAAGTTTATCGTAGCCACCCACCTTAGCGATGATTCACCTCGGTCGAGCGATACTCCGAGCGAGCCTTTGAAAGTCTATGTCTGAACTCCTGAAGGGCCAAGTCTGGAATCATTTGCCTCAAACGAGTCTTTTCACTGAGCAAAGCGAGTCAGATCATTGCACTTGCGCCGTTTGAATTGGATATCCGCTTGAACGGAATGGGTCATTATATTATACACCACTCAGAAAAAGTCTCATCCACGAGACTTCCTGAGCGCAAGCCGTTCTATCGTATACTATCGAATCTATCTAAAACATAACAATTGGTATCACTAGATCTGTTCGAACACAATTTCCTACTCGTTCCTTATACCGTGTTGCATGTATGTTAGGTCTGTTTTATTTAATGACTCTATCATTTAATCCAAGCTCTGACTCGGTCTCTATTGTGCCTTAGCGTGGAATATATAGCTTAACGTGGGGTATATTATAATCTATCTTGAATAACAATCTAAGGCTAAGGCAAACTTATCTAAATTATTATACTCGTTCATGCGAATCTAACATATTCACTTGTACTAGCATTTGAGATCAGCATATCGCGAGTCTTGTCACGCCCCAGTCCCAAAATATCGAGGGACTAGACACGTGGCAATGGCCAGCAGCACACACCGATGGGTAAACCCAATTTAATGGATCCATCAGGGTGTACTTAAGCTGTAGTACAACAATAAAGGTCTAATATACTAATCTCATCCACAAAAATGAATGCAACAATATCAAAATCATAAAGCAAGATCAATCTCAATAAAACATAAACTCGGAAACAACCCGATAATGAGTCTGATACAATAGTCAAGATACAGGAATAAAGATAACAACAGCAAATACTAAGTATGGATAAAGCATATACTCATAAGATATCATCGCGTATCACCTCGTCTTCTGGATCTGGTACTGCTCCAATGCCTGATACTGTTTCTGCTTCTGCTCCTGTCCCGTATACCTCGGGGTAGATCTCGTCTGCTAATCCTGGGAACATAATCCGGATCCAGGTCCTCAAGGGACATAGCAAGGTACAAAATAACTCAAGCCAAAAATAATGCAGTGCAGCAATAAATGAATAGGGTAAATTATATAACCAGCTAAGTGATATGCAATATGAGAGCATCACTAAAACTCAGACTGAGACCACTACAAGCTCAGTGTCGAGGAGCCGGTAGCGGTAATATCATATAATGGGTCAAGCTTGGTTTTAGAGTCTTGAGCACCGCATTAATAAGGGTTTATATATATAGCCAGCCTGTAGTCTGTGTGTCTCTCCCCACCCAATGTAATCACACGTCTCATGTCCATGTCACGCGAGATCATATCTAATGCAGAAAGTCATATAATATCTAAGCAAAAGAGTATATCATAAAACCTATAACCTATACAGAATCACCATGAATATCTCAGAAATATTCTGTCTCATGAATAGTGTCAGGTGTCCTGGGTTATGATGTACTTGATAAGTCAAGCACGAGAATGTATAGGGTCTCGATATCCATGTCTAGGTAACGTTACACAACTTCGCGTACGGTGTTGGCACCCGAATATTATTCGGACGCTAAGTAATGTCACGCGGTCCTAGGTTAAGCATGTACAACAATTAATTAAGTCAAGAAATTAAGTAACAAAACAACAAGTTTGGCAAGGTACACTTGGCTGGGGTTCTGGCTCCAACTGTAGCTTTGGTCTCAGTGAGATTTGCAGGTACTCCTCCGGTTACTGAAATAAAAATCACCATCAGATTCAGAAAATATCAAATAGCTAAAAACGCCTGTCCTTGAGTCCAATTTGGACACAGGGGCAAAAATAACAGTTCTTGGTCAAAACGGGGTCCACATGTGGCCCACTTCGCACCGAAAAATGTGTTAGAGACTATGTTCTCCAAATTCGTCAAACTTAGTGTCAACAAGTCCAGAACGATGATACGAACCCAACGAAACTTCCAAAACTGGATTCGATGAGCCGATCACAAAATCGCCCGTCAAGTGGAGCTGCAGGGCCCACGATACACGATTTTGTCAACGTTCTCAGAATCGAACCAAACTTGGGTCACAGGACCAGCGTATTGCTACGATTTCGATGGCATAAGTTTCGTTTTAATCCGACGTGTGTACACAAAGTTATAACGTGTTCGGAAACAGGGCCGATACGGGGCGTTGTCGACGGATACACGTTGATTCCGGTGTGCACGCACATCCAAATCAACTTTTGTGAAATCCCACACGTCCGTATCAACGGTGCTCACCTTTCGGTGAAGACCGCACGCGACCAAGTCGTCCCGTTTGGCGGGGCGCACTCCGTTCCGGGGAAAATAGGGTATTTATTTTTCTATTTTTGGATCGCAGTTCGCGATCACCACAGGACGCGACACACCGAGCGGGTTGCACGGGCATCGAGAGGGTTACATAGTCTACGTGTCACAACAGACGAAACGAGAAATGAGGCAGCGAGGAGAGAGAAAAGTCTACCTGAACAGGGCTACGCAGAAACTGGATTTCTCGTGTCTGTGAGGCGACACGACACGACACTGCACAGTGTCTAGGGTTAGGGTTTCGACGCTGGAGGCGGTCAGAGCTGGCCGGAGCTGGTGGCGGCTAGGGCACGGCTGCGCTCCTCGGAGGCTGAGCATCGCTGGAGGAGGAGCAGGGAGGGCCGAGGCTTCGCCGGAGGAGGAGCAGCTCGGGCTGAGCTCGAGGTTCTGCGGGTTGGGGAGAGAGGCGGAGGACGACGAGGGGAGAGGGCAACGGAGCGTCTCTATCTTCGGGGTCATCGGAGAAGACGGGCTGGAGCTCAGTCGGTGGCTGAGGCGCTGCGGGGGTGGCTGGATGGTGGCTGGGAGGTCGAGGCGGGTTTCTGGAGGAAGGAGGAAGGCGGTGGCGGGAGTTCGACGGTGGCGGTGGCGCTGGGGGTTGCTCGGGGAGACGGCAGAGCGGGGCTTCGTCGGAGACGACTGTGGCTAGGGTGTTCGTCAGGCTGGAGGCGGCACTGGGCGTCGTGGCGGAGCGGGGGCGACAGGTTATATAGGAGTCGGGGAGGGAGAAGGAGTGGCGACCGTTGCTGGCTAGGGAGGCAGAGCCGCGGTCGTTGCGGAGGCGAGGGAGGCTGAGCGGCGGCGGCTGCGGCTACGGGAAGCCGGAGCAGCGCCGGGGAGAGGGAAGGTCGGGGTCAGGGAATGGGTTAGGCGGGTCAGGTCGGGCGGAGGATTCAGATCCAACCCGATCCGATGGCATTGGGTTCGGGTACGGGTTAGTGGGTCGGGTCTGAGTTTTGGGCTAGGATCCGACCCAATAAGGATTCGGTTGGGTTCAGTTAGACCGGTTCGGTTCGGGTTGGTTTGGTTCAAATAAACCAGGTTTATTTCTAGGGTTTAATTTGGTTTATTTAAAACTTAGTTTTTAGGTCTTTAAAAATGCTTCCGTGGTCCATTAAATTCCCGAAAAATTATTCTATGTCTAATTTTTTATTTTATACCTAAAAATATTATTTTCAAAATATTTTAATATTATTTAACATCATTTAAAAATAATTTAATTTCAAAATACCTTAGTTTTAATTAGTTAAAAATCCCAAAAAAAATCCAGAAAAAATTATGAAAATTGATTTTAAAAATTCCAGAAATTTCAGGGGGTTTATAAGTCTGGATCGTGCATATATTCAAAACGTCCCTCAAACATATACATGTCAACCAACTTAGCGATAACGAAGTCTTTGCACTCGAGTTCAACATATCATTGAGTCTTGGATCGTGCACACGTTCAAGGCGTCCCTCAAATATATGCATTCAACCAAACTTAGAGATATTGAAGTCGGACAAGCTACTTGCGAAAATCTCAAGGGTTCTCGTCTTATGAATCACAATGATACCTCCAATAGGGTCAATAAATTCCAAGTTATTCCCAATCCGTCTCAAATCAAGCTATGTACTACCGTTAAGAACGATCTATCTGATACAACCGACTAGCGTCCATGTATTTTCGTACATTTCCGTCCGTGACAAACATAGCACATATTTACCGTTCTAAGTCTAAATCTAAGTCTTGTTGCCCCAGTTCTATGGCTTGATCAGGCAATACTCTAAAGTCGGTCACACAAGTTCTTTCACTAGTCGGTCACACAAGTTCTTTCACTCGGCACAGGGTCATCTGCCTAATTACTACGTCAGATCATAAGGTCATAGGTACAAGTTCAAGCACAATACGATTTATCGTGCAAATTTGTCGTACGATGCTCGCCCAAATTCCTAAGTTCAAACCATTATTCGTTTGCACAGGATATTCTACCCAAGATTATTTTACTCATATTTCTAAACATCAAGCACAGATCATTCTACTCACAATAACACGTTCGTTTGTACATGGTTCAAGTCCGTTCAGGCAAACCATGATATATCCAAGTTATAGGACATGTCACGATCCGCACCCGATGTAGGGGTACGAGAATATGGGTACGTCCAGCCTACGCTGCAGCATCGATGGTAGAACGCTGTCTAGGTTAACTATCAATCATACTGATACAACTAGTTCTATCATGTACTCAATCACAATAATCTAAAGAAAGAATGAACAAGAAATATAACTTAAACAATCATTCTAAAAGAAGAAAACTAGACAAGATAAGAAAAAGGAACACTAAACTAAATCTCTACAATTGTCACCTCAAGTCCACATGGTAAGAGCAGTCCAGTCTATAGTACCATTCTGAGATCCCAGAATAGAGAACACAATAACCACTGAAAAAATATATCCAGTCAGGAATGGAGCGAAGCACACCTTTAACAACAATTTTAATAAATAATAAAGACTAGGTAACAGTAAATATAGAGCATATACCAGATGAATTGAACAAGAATAGTAAATATAATGGATATGGAATGCTGTAAATAAATACAAGAGCAATGAGCATCATATACAAGGGTCGAGAGATACAACTAGCTAAGTGAGTAAGTACTAGCTTCAACATGTAATCGGCTTCGAAACTTGCACAAGGATTATGGCCTAGTTAATCATACGTACGGTGTATGATTAACACTCACAAGGAACAAGACATGTACACGGAGGGTATGATCACATATCTACACTAACACTCCTCGCCCCCGACTGGTACAGTGGATCCAACCATGACACGCTACGACATAGGATTCTATAGGAAGGGGGCCCTCCTTCTCATGAATCAGTGTCTATACATGTACAAGAATCACAAGGCATGCATAAGAGTCACAAGGCTTGCACAAGATACACAAGGAATAACATCTCATGACGGGATCCAAAAAATACCAATCCGTGTAACCATGTGTCAAGAAATCAAGGATATTTATACTAAATACAAGAAATATTAAAGATATCATAAACGAAACTGTCAGAGAATGTACTCGTCTGGAATCCGGAGAATAGTATCAACCCGTATCTGGAACAGTGCCTCAAAGACCTAAATATGGAATATTATATTAATACAAGATTTTAGAATGATAAAGAAGTTAAACTAGTTAATTTCTAGGTCTCAAGTTTTTACTTGGTCCAGCTAGGTCAAACTAGTCAATTCTAGGCCAAACCTTGCTAACAGAGGTTTTCTAGATCATAATAGTCATTATCTTTAAAATCTCAGGTATACTTAGTTAATAATAGCTACTAGTTAATATTAATTAATACTAGCTACTATTGTAGATAATATCATATAATATGTGTACTACTCTAATTTAATACTAACTTAGAGTATCCAGTCTATAACCTCATTGTCTCATTACCTATACCGTAATACACATCCTACCATGCTACTACTTCAAGGTAATACCAATACCTTACCTAGACCCAACTACCTTGACCAAAAATCCATATCCTAGATACTAGCTTAACCTCTCATTCTAGTACCCAGATGTCCTCCATACTACCCCTTTAGCAGCTTCGAACATGCAGTAGAACTGCACAATTGATTAGTTTATCTAAACGCTTCCAATAATTGTTATGCCCCAGTCCCAAAATAAGTAGAATTAAGAATACGTAAGCATGCCAGCCGTATGTATATGACAACTCTAATATATTGATACCATAATACACACGTACACTATAATATGAATAATAACTCACATGTGGTATATATATTGTCACAAGTCACAGGGCATAACTAGATCTCATCTACAGAATCAAATAAAATAAATAACCAATCTACTATATAACTGAATCTCAATATGAAGTATCAAAAAATGATAGTCGGGTGAAAACAAATCCACTACAAGAACATCTAATGAACAATGAGACTCGAAGAGAAGACCTCCTTGAAAAAGATAAGTAGCAAGTCCTGATCCGTGCTCCTGCGAAATCGTCTACACTTGGAAAGGGACCAGGTCCTCAGAGGGATCGTAACAAGATATATAGAATCATGCCAATTGAATACAGTAAAATGCATAATAGGTAGAAAATATATAAGTACACTGTACAAGACAATCTATATGAATGCATAATGAGGACAACTTTTCGACGTATGGGCATGGGTATGCTACTTTATCTAATCTCACAACTCACACACACGTCAGGAACATCAGAAATTGACATACCTCAAGGGTAGCGACCAACGCGACACCAGAAATCGACATACCTCGAGGGTAGCAACAAGCGCGACACAACTACCATAGTGCGTGCTAGTTACTACTTTACCAGAGTGGTTATAGCCCATACGCCTACTGACTGTCCTCCCCTCCCATGATACTATGTGTCATTTGTGTGTCAACATATATATAGTATATAATTATGACTGAAATAAAACACATATGCAATCAATATATAAAAATATAATAAGCATGCAAAGTACTGTAAGCAATTTGGTAAGGTATCTTGCCTGGCAAGAAAGCTGCAAAGTGTAAGCGTCCAGACGTCAGGCACAATTGATCAGAAACTATGGTATCATAATGAATGTCTCCGGATGCTGAAATAAATATCACCAATATTTCCAGAATAAGCGAGATAGCTAGAAAATACTACCCTTTTGTCCAATTTGGACACAGGGGCAAAACGGTAATTTCTGGTCAAAGTGGGTCCACAAGTGGGCCACTTTGTACCGAAAAGCGTGCCAGAGATAAATGTCTCTAAATGAGATAAATTACAGGTCAAACAAATTCTAAACGTCAATACGAACTCAACAGTATGTCCAATTTTGGATTCCGGTGAGCCGATCACAAATTCGCCCTAAAAGTCAACCGTGGGGACTGCAAATAGGCGGCTTGGTCAACTGTCTCGGAATCGCGTGAAACTTGGGTCACAGGACTAGTGTGACACCACGAATCTAATGGCGCAAGTTTTGTCGTATTCCGACGAGCGTACACAAAATGGTGCAATATTTTGCAAAAGTTACGATACGGGAACTTTTTACGGATACGGGTTGATTCCGGCGCGCACACACGTCCAAATCAATTTCCGCGAAAGCCCACACGGCAGAATATACCATACGCGCCTTTCGATACAGTTGGTATGCGACAAGACGGTTCCGTTTGGAGGGACGCGCTCCGTATCACAATTTTCCAATATTTTAAAATAAGTTTTTGGTCAATTTGGAGGTTGAATAATTTAACACATAGAACAAATTAACAAAAACTAAAAGAACAAATTTTTTTTGGTTATATGGAGAAGAAAAACCCTTTAATTAGTTTTCGAAAATATTAAACAGGTTGATGGCAAATTGGGTTGAACATGAGGTTTTGGATTCGAAATTCTGAGCTGTTTTGGTCAATTTTTCGGTCATTTTTCGGTCGAATTTTCGTCCGATCCGGGACACGAAAATTTGTTCCGCTTGAATAAAAATCCTAGAGGGTTAGGTTGTGAACGTACATGAACAAACCGCTCAAAAAAAGGATCAAAGATGAGAGAGATACATCACCTTGAAGATGGGTGCTCGGAGCGGTATTTCTATACGTGCGCGGTGCGCGGCGGCCGGCTGAGGGCGTCACGGGCGGTTGCGGCGGCGGTCCAGGCGCGGGGGCGGTCGCCGGAGGTCGGCGGTCGGTCGTCGGAGGCGCGGGACTGGGGTAGGGTTAGGGTTTGAGTGATTAGGTTTAGGGTTTTGCATTCAAACGTATATATATATATATATATATATATATATATATATATATATATATATATATATATATATATATATATATAGGGAGAGAGAGGGGGAGGTCCGTATGGGTTAAGGGGAAATATCTGCTGTGTTGTTTAGGATTTAGGAGTTGGGATGGGTTTAAGTGATTTTGTTAGTTTTGTAGGTTTTTGTTGCTTATCTTTTCCTTTCTTTTGTTTTCTTTTTCTTTTTCTTTTTTCTTTTTTCTTTTTTTCTTTTTCTTTTCTTTGTTTTACTTTTATTTCTTTTTCTTTTCTTTAACATAATTATTATTACTACTACTACTAATAATAATAATAATAATAATAATAATAATAATAATAATAATAATAATGTTATTATTATTATTATTAGTACTATTATTATTACTATTACTATTACTCTTATTATTATTATCATTAATAATATTATTATTATTTAATAACCATATATTTATTTATTTATATAGATGAGGCTAAAAATCCAAAAATAATATTTGTACACCAAATAAATTCTAAAATTTTACTTTGTACAATTTTAACAAAATACTACACAAAAAATATTTTATGAATATTTTATAACTAATAATTATATATTTGTCTAGTTACAACAAATCAAATAATTATATTATCTAATTAACTAAGTAATGAATTAAATGGTTATCCATAAAATAAGTAATAGTAAATAATATGCAATCTTACAAGAAAGGAATGTACCAATTTGGCACGAAAAATTATGGGGTGCTAATTGTAGGAAGTTAGTATTGAAAAATAACCACAAATAAATTATATATATAATATCTAAATATTTAATCATTAATCTATGGTCGTTACACTAATGTCATACTAACACCAAGGGGTCGAATTTCTGTGCCATGAAAAGATCCTACAAGTAGTGTCTCCTGTGTAGGCTACTTCCTATGAAGGGAGATACAGATTTTTGGGCCATCCTATATTATTAATGTCCAAACCACGGTGAAGTGTCCTAATAAAATTATTAGATTTTAATTATTTAAAAGAAGGTCTAAAAAAATATAAGAAATACAAAATACACACCAAATACCTATTTTTGGATTAGGGGGTTTACAATCTACCAAACTTAAAAGAATTTCTTCCTCGAAATTAAAAATAAGACATGATTCTATATTTATCCTTAAAATTTAAATTGATGATTCAACCTTCAATATTCAAAATTTAAATCATGTGCTCAAGGTATAAATATTTGGTCCGCAATATCAAGATTTCAAGATTCCTTGAATCCTCATCATCTTAATCATTCTTCTAAAATTTCTCAAAATTAAAATGACTTATATCTCCTAATCTAATCTTACTTGATCACAATCTAAAAGAATTTACCTCAAGTTGACAATGCAACTCCTACCCAACTTAAAATTTATCCATCTATCACATAAGGCTATACATTTAAGAAAGGCTTTCTCAAATCATTTAATCATGTTATTCAATTCTTAAAAGTTTTTAACACACAAAATATCTCACATGTGATGTGCCCTTAATTATAAAAGATAGTTACCAAGTGATGCGATTGGCCTATGGGATATATCTAGTACTCTCCGTATACCGAACGTATACCAAGAATGAGCGTTCATCTTTTCGAAATAGGGAAGACGGAGAACAATAATAAAGAATTAAAAGAGGGGGTGATAGAATACAAGTACGGGGTTCAAAGCGATTAAAGAATACAAAAGGGAGTTGTCATGGCAGTTGTGGATTGAAATCTTATTTTTGGTAAATTCCTATTCACATGTTCATATCAGAACACTTATGTACCTGATATGATATGCTCTGACTTGTCTAGAGGGCAAGTATATTCATCTAACAAGTTGAGTCAACTATATATCTCAATCCACATAAGGTAGTCATGCGAATAGCGAACCAAGCGCACTAAGGTTGATCAGACCATAATACACTGATTCTAAATAAACAATTGTATTAGTGTGTGCACCCAATAATACATATGTCATGAACAAGCTTGATAAAAGAATAAGCTTGCAAAACTAGGCTATAATAGCAACATAAGTCGAGGTAGTTCAGAAAATATAAGTACGCTAAATTATGATGAAAGAAGGTACAAAATAATTCAAGTTTACCAAGAAGATCGGTGTTGTGCCTCTACAGTTGCTATACTAACTT
Organism: Iris macrosiphon; assembly: GCA_036927795.1. Classification (NCBI taxonomy): domain Eukaryota; kingdom Viridiplantae; phylum Streptophyta; class Magnoliopsida; order Asparagales; family Iridaceae; genus Iris; species Iris macrosiphon. The sequence goes on along the minus strand of JAYESA010000004.1, from coordinate 34,459,730 downwards.
CTTATCTAAGTCTCTGGTCGACCAAATAGGGGTATGGCCTCTAAGTTCTACAGTCTGGATAAACATTATCTTCTTATGCAAGTCTATAGTTGGTGTCATTCAATTACAATTCCTTAATGGATTAAAATGACTATATGATACTAGGTTATGAGGCATACTACCCAACTTAAAAGAATTTAACTAATAGTGTTATTGAACAATATAGTGTATATACCTAGTACAAGTCACCTTCCTAACCCCTATCAAGCACGAAAGAAAAGATAAGATTGACGTTGTGAAAGAATCAAGCAAGATGCAATGCGAACAATCAAATAAGAATGCGAAATAAAATCAAGGGCGGTGATTAAATAAGTGGATGAGATCCTATACTCTAATCCTATGCGCAGGCTTGCTCGGTACAATAACGTAACCAAGACAACATACTCTCGACCTGCATGGGCCACCACAAAAATATGTTACGCCCCAGTCCCAAAATACGTAGGACTAGGAATACGTAAGCATGCCAGCCGTATGTATATGGCAACTCCAATATATGGATACCATAATACACACGTACACTGTAATATGAATAATAACTCACATGTGGTATATATATTGTCATAAGTCACAGGGCATAACTAGATCTCATCCACAGAATCAAATAGAAATAAATAACCAAGCTACTATATAACTGAATCTCAATATGAAGTATCAAAAAATGATAGTCGGGTGGAAATAAATCTACTGCCAAACTAAAATATAAGGGAAACAACATAGAAACATCTAATCAACAATGAGACTCGAAGATAAGACCTCCTCGAAAGAGATAAGTAGCAAGTCCTGATCCGTGCTCCTACGACTAGTCAAGATCGTCTACACCTAAAAAGGGACCAGGTCCTCAGAGGGACGTAACAAGATACATAGAAGCATGCCAATTGAATACAGTAAACATGCATAATAGGTAGAAAATATGTAAGTACGCTGTACAAGAGACCAGTGCGACCAGTGCAACCATGCTAATCTCACAACTCACACACACACGTCAGGAACATCAGAAATCGACATACCTTAAGGGTAGCGACCAGTGCGACACCAGAAATTGACATACCTCGAGGGTAGCGACCAGCGCGACACAACTACCGTAGTGCGTGCTAGTTACTACTTTACCAGAGTGGTTATAGCCCATACACCTACTGATTGTCCTCCCCTCCTATGATACTATGTGTCAAGTGTGTGTCAACATATATATAGTATATAATTATGACTGAAAGAAAACACATATGCAATGAATATATAAAAATATAATAAGCATACAAAGTACTTTAAGCAATTTGGCAAGGTATCTTGCCTGGCAAGAAAGCTGCAAAGTATAAGCGTCCAGACGTCAGGCGCAATGGATCAGAAACCATGGTATCGGAATGAACGTCTCCGGATGCTGAAATAAATATAACCAACGTTCCCAGAATATGCGAGATAGCTAGAAAATATTACTCTTTCGCCCAATTTGGACACAGGGGCAAAACGGTAATTTTGGGTTAAAGCGGGTCCACGTGTGGGCCACTTTGCACCGAAAAGCGTGCCAGAGGTAAAAATCTCTAAATGGGACAAATTATAGGTCAAAAAAATTCTAAATGTCAATACGAACTCAACGGTATGTCCAATTTTGGATTCCGGTGAGCCGATCACAAATTCGCCCTAAAAGTCAACCGTAGGGGCCGCAAATAGGCGGCTTGGTCAACTGTCTCGAAATTACGTGAAACTTGGGTCACAGGACTAGCGTGATACCACGAATCCAATGGCACAAGTTTGGTCGCATTCTGACGAGCGTACACAAAATGGTGCGATATTTTGCAAAATACGGGGACTTTTTCCGGATACGAGTTGATTCCGACGTGCACACACGTCCAAATCAGTTTCCACGAAAGCTCATATGTCATAATATACCATATGCGCCTTTCGGTGCAGTTGGTACACGATGAGACGGTTCTGTTTGGTGGAGCGCGCTCCGTATCACAATTTTCTAATATTTTAAAAACAAGTTTTTGGTCAATTTGGAGGTTGAATAATTTAACACATAGAACAAATTAACAAAAACTAAAAGAACAGAAAATTTCTCGGTTATATGGAGAAAAAAACCCTTTAATTAGTTTTTGAAAATTTTAAACAAGATGATGGCAAATTGTGTGTGAACATAGGGTTTTGGATTCGAAATTCTGAACTATTTTGGTCAATTTTCCGGTCAATTTCTGATCGAATGTTTGACCGATCCGGGACACGAAAACTTGTCCCGCTTGAATGAAAATCCTAGAGGGTTATGTTGTGAACGTACACGAATAAACCGCTCGAGAAAAGGATCAAAGATGAGAGAGATACATCACCTTGAAGATGGGTGCTCGGAGCGGTATTTCTGTACGCGCGCGGTGCGCGGCGGCCGGCACTGGCGGCGGTCCGGGCGCGGGGGTGGTCGCCGGAGGTCGGCGGTCGGTCGCCGGAGGCGCGGGGCTAGGGTAGGGTTAGGGTTTGAGTGATTATGGTTAGTGTTTTGCATTCAAACGTGTATATATATATATATATATATATATATATATATATATATATATATATAGAGAGAGGGAGGGAGAGGGGGAGGTCCGCGTGGGTTAAGGAGAAATGTCTGCTGTGTAGTTTAGGATTTAGGAGTTGGGGTGGGTTTATGTGATTTTGTTAGTTTTGTAGGTTTTTTTTGCTTATCTTTTCCTTTCTTTTGTTTTCTTTTTCTTTTTCTTTTTCCTTTTTTTTTTCTTTTTTCTTTTCTTTTCTTTGTTTTACTTTTATTTCTTTTTCTTTTCTTTAACATTATTATTACTACTACTACTACTAATAATAATAATAATTATAATAATAATAATAATACTATTATTATTATTGTTATTATTATTATTATTATTATTACTATTACTATTACTCTTATTATTTTTATCATTAATAATATTATTATTATTTAATAACCATATATTTATTTATTTATATAGATGAGGCTAAAAAATTCAAAAATAATATTTGTACACCAAATAAATTCTAAAAATTTACTTTGTACAGTTTTAACAAAATACTACACCAAAAATATTTTATGAATATTTTATAACTAATAATTATATATTTATCTAGTTACAATAAATCAAATAATTATGTTATCTAATTAACTAAGTAATTAATTAAATGGTTATCCATAAAATAAGTAATAGTAAATAATATGCAATCTTACAAAAAGGGAATGTACCAATTTGGCATGAAAAGTTATGGGGTGCTAATTGTAAGAAGTTAGGGTTAAAAAATAACCACAAATAAATTATATATATAATATCTAAATATTTAACCATTAATCTATGGTCGTTACACTAATATCATACTAACACCAAGGGGTTGAATTTCTGTGCCACGAAAAGATTCTACAAGTAGTGTCTCCTGTGTAGACTACTTCCTATGAAGGGAGATACAGATTTTAGGGCCATCCTATATTATTAATGTCTAAACCACGGTGAAGTGTCCTAATAAAATTGTTGGATTTTAATTGTATAAAAGAAGGTCTAAAACAAATACAAGAAATACAAAATACACACCAAATACCTATTTTTGGGTTAGGGGGTTTACAATAATCATAGAAAATCTCTTTCTTATTTGCCCGAAGGCTACGTAAACAATCATTCGCCCGAAGGCTACGTGAGCACAAGACAAGCATTATTGCATGATTTGTTTTTACTGCATCTACGTTAAATTCATGCATTCAGGATATAGCTTTGTATATTCAAACTTGCATCTATGCATATGATAAACATTCCGAACGAACAAGCATGCAAAGATATAACCGTTCACAAGTTTAATTGACAAGCAATACAGTTCAAGTCTATTCCCTTTTATCTTGGTTTCTTTTATTATTTCTTGGTATCATTTGATCGGGGCAAGGATAACGCAAGATTTTAGGGTATGAAGCTTGGAAGCAGGGCTAGCTAATCGGGTTGGTAGCCACTCACTTGGTTGGAAGGAAAGGAGAAGGAAAGAGGCGCTTCACGACTCCGCTCGCAAGCTGCCTACTGCTCTTTCACCTGCATCACAAACAGCTCGATCAATACTCCTTCCACTCTTTCCAATCTCGGAATTAAAGTGCAGTTCAATGAACGAAAATAATGAAAACCATCGAAACCGTTCAAGGAAAACAAGCAAATCCTAAAACCAACTCAAAGCACGAAAGCAACAAGCGACATCGAAAACTGAGGCAATAAAAGATAGCAGCGAAGAGGTCCCTCCTGACTCTGCCGCTAAGCCGATACTTGGGGCACAGTCCACTGAATATGGGAATCGATTCCGAAGAAACAAATCCATAACGAGGACGAGTTCTTAATTCAATCTATCCCGATCGAACGATATCGTCTTGTGTTTCTTAGCCGCGCTCTCTGCACCGGGAGAACGGGGCGCTACATCCTACCCAACCAATTGGAAGTTTCGTCCCGAAACTTAGGAATAATGCTTACTGTCAGGGAACGTTACGTTGAGGATGCTTAGCAGAGTAATTGGGGCAGTCACGCATTTTGTGGCTTGCAGCACCACAGATGAGGCATAATCCTTGTCTCAGACGACAATCGTTGGCCAGGTGCCCTGGTTTCTTGCAGAAATGACATAGCTGCCCTCTCTGCGGACCACCGTTATTGTGGCACTTTGTAGCGGTGTTTCCTCCTTCGTTGCTTTGGCGTTTGTGACTGGATGTATGCACAGCGCCGGCAGCAACATGAGGATACTGTGGTTCTAGCGATAAGGCGTGATTCATGACTTCACGCATGGTCCCGTACTGAATATTGACCACGTGCGCATGGATGGCAGGGCGTAGACCACCTTCAAACCTTCTAGCTCGACTCGCTGCATCCGATAAATAGGCCCTAGCGAATTTGGAGAGTCGGTTAAATTCGGCAGAATATTGCTTAACTGTCATACTGCCCTGCCGCAGCTGCACGAACTCGTTTTCCATCTGACGTTATACTGGAGGGGGTATATACTCCTCTTCAAACGCGGTACGAAAAATCGTCCACGAGATCGCCTCCTCTCCGTGATAAAATTGGAGAGATCGTCGATGCACGTTCCACCAATCGTGCGCGTTGAGGCGGAGCTGAAGTTGCACGCAGGCGACACGCTTCTCTTCGGGGACCTCTAACAGAGCGAAGTGATCTTCAAGCTCGGCTAGCCAATCTAGAGCTACCACTGGGTCCTTAGTCCCGTTGAATGGGGTATTGCAGACTTTCTTAAAATGGCCCAAGTTGAAGGCAGTCACATCCCTCGGCCTTGGGATTTAAGGCGTCTCCACTTCAAGCACGGGCTGTTCCACCGGAGTTGTTATTGTTGCGGCGGAATGGTTGGCAGCCAAAGTCTGAACGATTTGTTGCAGGGTATCTACCTGCTTCTGTTGGACTGAGAATCGGGTCTCTAAATTGCTTTCGAACATGGCTTGGCGAGCATCATCTCTTTGTCGTTGCGATTCTAACATTTGCATCACCCGCTCTAGCGGGTCGACTTGAGATATGCCGCGCTGGCTCCGCGAGCTTCCCGAAGTACCCGAACTACTCTCTTGTGTTTCGTTCGGTGCTTGCGCTGCAGATTGCGCTAGTGCCATTCCTTCAAAAGAAGGTAAATTACATTAGAATTATAATGTATTATGGACTTATTGCATGAATGTATCTTATTTTGGCCTAGCAAGTTCAAGAGTTCGCACAAAAATTTAATCGTTAAAGGAACTTTTCCAGCACGAAGTCTAAGGAACTTGAATCTGTGCTCTGATACCATTATGTCACGACCCAATTCCTTAGAATCGTTGGGGCATCCCCCTAATCGTGATGCCGTGCGGGCCTGGGGTTGCGCCCGCACAAGGCTAAAGTATTTTGCATAACAAGCACATATTCAGAGTACGCAGATAAATTGAAACACAGATTTAAAACATGAAAATATTCTCTTTATTGATAATGAACATCTATTACAAACTCTTGAACGAGTCAGCTAATATGCCGTACGGGCTTACAAAAGAGATGACTCAAAATGAGATAGCAGTCCTGTACATTATATCCCTTTACTAAACTTCAAAAGATATAGACCTCCAGGCTGGAGGATAGCTTTGCCACGGAGCTGCATTTGTGTATGAAGAGTTGCAAGCTCCTGCCTTCAAAATACTTCAAAGGGCGCGGTGAAGATGCGCCAACAGCTGGACTGGATCGGGAAGACGACTTCGGCTCCTCGCTCGGTTCGCCTTGGTACGGAGAACCTGTTTCAACGAGGGTCAGCATGTCGAAATATACTGGTGAAGGCGAGCTAGCCGAACTATACCAATCAACACGTTGTTTTAATGAAGCATGCATATTTGTGGGTTTCTATCTTGCCTTAGTTCATTTACAAGTAAGCAGCATATAGAATTTACTGAAATGAACGTGCCACCGTTCGGTGGATTTTATCTGACCGTCTGAATCACCTGCACAATACTTACCATGCCTTCCCTGCCACGAAGACACAAGTTAGTATGCAACAGGTTTAAATATACAAGATGATCACTGGCTTGATTGCCATAATGGACTAGTCTGTGACGAAGATGGTTTGCTACGTGCTAGTACGTGAGGCACCGCATACCACCTTGTCCAAGTACATTAGACTAAACGTGAGTTCTGTCCGGAGCCGGAACGGTGCCAGTGCCCCAGCAGCCGCCCGCAGGAACTATACCTTGTGCACAAGTTGTCCATGATCGAACTTTAACAATCATTCGCCCGGAGGCTACGTGAACAATCATTCGCCCGAAGGCTACGTGAGCACAAGACAAGCATTATTGCACGATTTGTTTTTACTGCATCTACGTTAAATTCATGCATTCAGGATATAGCTTTGTACATTCAAACTTGCATCTATGCATATGATAAACATTCCGAACGAACAAGCATGCAAAGATATAACCGTTCATAAGTTTAATTGACAAGCAATACAGTTCAAGTCTATTCCCTTTTATCTTGGTTTCTTTTATTATTTCTTGGTATCGTTTGATCGGGGCAAGGAGAATGCAAGATTTTAGGGTGTGAAGCTTGGAAGCAGGGCTAGCTAATCGGGTTGGTAGCCACTCACTTGGTTGGAAGGAAAGGAGAAGGAAATAGGCACTTTACAACTCCGCTCGCAAGCCGCCTACTGCTCGTTCACCTGCATCACGAACAGCTTGATCAATACTCCTTCTACTCTTTCCAAACTCGAAATTGAAGTGCAGTTCAATGAACGAAAATAATAAAAACCATCGAAACCGTTCAAGGAAAACAAGCAAATCCCAAAACCAACTCAAAGCACGAAAGCAACAAGCGACATCGAAAACCGAGGCAATAAAAGATAGCAGTGGAGAGGTCCCTCCTGACTCTGCCGCTAAGCCGATCCTTGGGGCACAGTCTACTGAATATGTGAATCGATTCCGAAGAAACAAATCCATAACGAGGACGAGTTCTTAATTCAATCTATCCCGATCGAACGATACCGTCTTGTGTTTCTTAGCCGCGCTCTCCGCACCGGGAGAATGGGGCGCTACACCAGCCGCTCGGCCTCCCCTGCCAGCAATACCCGACGCTCCGCCTCCCTTTCTCCCTATAAAACCTCGCTCCGCCGACCTCTCCTCCTCCTGCTCTCCTCCGCCACCGACGTCTCCGACGAAGCCCTCTCCCCTCGCCGTCCTCCGCCCTCTCCCCGACCCGCAGCCGCTCGACCCGAGCCTCGGCCTCCCCATCTCCTCGTCTCAGCCCCGAGCCCAGCCCCGCTCCGCCACTGCCCAGCTCCTTCGTCTTCCCCTCCGCCTCGACCACGCCAAACAGCAGCAGCAGCGGCCATCGGCGCCGTCCTTGAGCCGACGAACTCTGCCTGAGCCGCCTCCGACGAGCCGAGCCGACTCCTCCCTCATTCGGCGAAGCCCCGGCGCCCCTGTAGTTGTAATCCTAAACTGGACACAGCACAGTGTTGTGTCGCGTTGTGTCGTGTCGCCTCGCGGATACGAGGAATCCCGATTTCCGCGGAGCCCTGTTCAGGTACCCTTTTCTCTCTCCTCGTTGCCCCATTTTCCGTTCCGTCTGTTGTGATGCGAACCCTGCGTGATCCTCTCGATGCCCGTGCAACCCGCTCGGTGTGTCGCGTCCTGTGGTGATCGCGAACTGCGATCCAAAAATAGGAAAATAATACCCGATTTTCTCCCGGAACTGAGTGTGCCCCGCCAAACGGGACAACTTGGTCGCGTGCGGTCTTCACCAAAAGGTGCGCACCGTTGATACGGACGTGCAGGATTTCGCAGAAGTTGATTTGGATGTGCGTGCACACCAAAATCAACACGTATCCGTCGACAACGCCCCGTATCAACCTATTCTGGATCACGTTGTAACTTTGTGTACACGTGTCGGATCGAAACGAAACTTGTGCCATCGGACTCGTAGCAATACGCTGGTCCTGTGACCCAAGTTTGGTTCGATTCTGAGAACGTTGACAAAATCACATATCGTAAGTCCTGCGGCTCCACTTGACAGGCAATTTTGTGAATGGCTCATCGGAATCCAATTCTGGAAGTTCTGTTGGGTTTCTATCATCGTTCTGGACTTGTTGACACTAAGTTTGACGAATTTGGAGAACATTATTTCTGATACATTTTTCGGTGCGAAGCAGGCCACATGTGGACCCCGCTTTGACCAGAAATGGTTATTTTTGTCCCTGTGTCCAAATTGGACTCAAGGACAGGCGTTTCTAGCTATTTGATATTTTCTGAATCTGATGGTGATGTCTATTTCAACAACCGGAGGAGTACCAGCAAATCCTACTGAGACCAGAGCTACAGTTGGAGTCAGAACCCCAGACAAGTGTACCTCGCCAATATTGTAATTCTTGTTACATATTTCCTGGATTTATTTATATGTTGCACATGCTTAACCTAGGACCGTGTGACATTACTTAGCGTTCGATTAATAGTCGGGTGCCAACACTGTATGCAGAGTTGTGTAACGTCACATAGACATGGATACCGAGACCCTATACTTCTCGTGCTTGCATTATCAAGTACGTCATAACCCAAGACACCTGACACTATTCATGAGACAGAATCTTTCTGAGATATTTATGGTGATTCTGTATAGGTTACATGTTTCATGACATATTCTTTTGCTTAGATATTATATGACTTGATGCATTAGTTATGATCCTGCGTGGCATGGACATGAGACATCGTGGACATGAGACGTATGATTACATTGGGTGGGGAGAGACACACAGGCTACAGGTTGATTATTTTATGCGCGTCTTAGTCTCTCTCCGAGCTAGACAACCACATGATATCACTGCTACCGGCTTCCCTACACAGAGCTTGTAGTGGTCTCTGTCTGAATTCTAGTGATGCTCTCATCTTGTATATCACTTAGCTGGTTATATAGTTTACCCTTCTGATTCATTATTGCTGTACTGCATTATTTATGGCTTGAGTTATTTTGTACCTTGCTATGTCCCCTGAGGACCTGGATCCGGATTATGTTCCCAGGTATAGCAGACGAGATAAATCCCGAGGTATACAGGACAAGAGCATTAGCAGGAGCATTAACAGGAGCAGGTACTGGAGTAGTATCAGATCCAGTAGACGAGTGATCTCTGCGGGTATCTTCTGAGTATATATATTTTTCCATACTCAGTATTTGCTGTAGTTATCTTTATTCTTGTATCTTAATTATTGTATCAGATTTGTTATCGGGTTGTTCCCCGATTTATTTACTTGTGACTTACTGATGATTATTTTTTACTCTATTGATATTGTTGTATTCAATTTTTTGGATGAGATTAGTAGACCCTTATTGTTGTATTTACAGCTTAAGTGCATCCTGATGGGTCCATTAAATTGGGTTTGCCCATCGGTGTGTGCTGCTAGCAATTGCCACGTGTCTAGTCCCTCGATATTTTAGGACTGGGGCGTAACAATATAGTATATCGACTAATCAATTCTTAAGGCTTGCTAGATTAATATATGGGTTGTCCCAAGAATGCAATATCAAAATTATCAAATCGTGCAATGTCGAAGTGGGACTAGGCAGCCATATAACTATGAACAATCAGTAACAGTCCAGGATGCCACACCTCGGGAGGTTATCTGGTAGGTCAATCTCAGTAACAATCACAGCACTCCTATATGGTAGATATTAGATCGGTCAATAATAATATAATACCAGATACTACACTCCACCGAGATGGATGATATGCCACAGTTTTCGATAGATGGCCAATAATACACGATCTCTGGATTCTTTTCTACCAATTCATCTTCGGATTTTAAGTTACATAATTAACCATACCATTTATATGGAATCTCATGTCGTGGACACACGATCATCCTCCCTCGATGTCGTGTCGCAGAATGAGTACGTTAGGTGTTAATCTATATTAGTTCCCAAAGGTTCCAACATAGAATCATCCTGAGCGTAGACTTACATATTTAATGTATATATCCTTATTCTAACCACGCTATAATCACTGACCAACTATGAGGGTACTCGTGCATGGATAAACATGATTGTCACTACCACATTTTCTAGGAAAGGGTATTTTAGTTATTTCATATTTAATTAAATATTGTGCATATTGTATAATTATTTATTGTATTAGTTAATTATTGTTAGATATTAATTTAGTGATTTGGACTTGTGTTAGTGGACCTAACTAGTTTAGCTTAGACTCATGGACCAACATGTATTAATTGTTAGAATTGAGCCCAAATAGAAGCCCATTCTTTAGGAGGATAATTAGTTTAATTAAACCATTAAACTAGAACCTTCCCTCCTTAATTATTTCTTCATGAGAGCCCCAAGGGGTAAAATGCACAAATTATAGTAGCTTGAGGAAGGGAAAAGGGGGGTGGCCTACATAAAGAGGAAAAAAAGTTTCTCTCTCCTTTTTTTATTTCAAATCTAGATCTAGAATTTACTCCAACCAAATTCCCTCATTCCTACATTATTTTCCTACCAAAATTTATCCCAATTCCTTCCTAAATCACTATTGGAGGCTAGTGGAGCAAGAATCTAGAAGGAGAAAGCAAGGATCTACAAAGAGGAGCAAGGATCGACACGTTAGAGGCCAATTCTATCATATTTGGAGGTTGCATTGGGAATCCATCTCCCAATAGGTACAATTTAGTTTTTTCCCTTCAATTAGATTCTAAATCTGAGATTTAACTATGAGAATTCAACCCATATGCATAGGCTACCCATATGATTTGGAATTGAGTTTATAGGAGGCCTATTGAGGAAGTTATGGTACTTTTTGTGTCAATTTTGGAAAAAATTCGAGATTAACACTTGTTGTGTTTGTCAATTGGTCCTATAGATCAAATTTACATGTATTTGTGTGTTTGGGGCTAGGGTCGTGTCCACAATTGGGTACGTGTAGGTCGTATACCAACAATTTGGTGATACGTATTGTTTTGGAGATTTTCCCTCCGACAAGGGGCTATGTGCATGTAATATTTTGATACGGACACGTAGATGTGTGTTTGACTCTTTGTATTATTCATATATAGTAAATTAGACTTGCTCGTGTCCTTCGGAGTATGTTTGGTTGTGTGGTGGACACGTGTCGCAAGCGTATCATAGATCTAGTGTGATACGGGTGCGATGCACTCCACATGTTTATTGCATTACATTTCTAGATTTAATTTTCTTTGTTCTTAGCCATTTATATTATATGAATTCATATGTATATGTATAAGTATATGTAATTATATGATACCATATAGTTATGTATATATATATAGCTATGTGATAGTGTGTGTGTGTGTATATATATATATATATATATATATATATATATATATATATATATATATATATATATATATATATATATATATATATATATATATATATATGTATTCATGTATATAAATGTGTTATATACATAACATACACATATATATACTTATATATACTTAACACATTTATATACATGAATATATATATATATATATATATATATATATATATATATATATATGTTATGTATGAGGGAGAGTTATATATTTACCTATGTGTATGTGTGTATCTAAATGTATTATGTAAGTATGTTGATACCCCTATGTATATATGTTGAGTCTCTCTCTCTCTCTCTCTCTCTCTCTCTCTATATATATATATATATATATATATATATATATATATATATATATATATATATATATATATATATGTCATGACCCGCACCCGAAAATCGGGCATGAGCCGTGGGTACGTCCAGCCTACGCCGCAGAATCGGCGGTAGAACGCTGTAAAGGTCCGTTCTAGGTCAACCAACTATCTAGATAACTCACAGAAAAATCGGCCATGACCTCTCCAAAAGGAGGGCAACCACGCAATATATATATGAACTCTCAATCACAAAATCTAGGGGAAGAATATAAGCACGATATGATATCAAAAAGGAAACCAAACCAAAGAGAGCAAGACAATATCTAAAATAATATACAGTCCAAGGCCATAATAGCTACAACATCTCACAGCAAAAGAATAAGTACAATCATCCAAAATAAACCACTGGGAAAAACCCAGAAAACCTACTTAGCTAACTAGGGCGCTATAGGCGTCTCCTCGGCGCACTCCTCCTCGATCACGGGGTCACAACAGTCGTCAACACCTGGCCCGTAGAACGTCGGGCAATAGTCCTCAGGATCCTCTGGAAAAATATGCCCAATCAGGACTGGAGCGAAGTACATAACTCTAAAAGCAACTCCAAATACATGGTAAGGTGTATATGACGAGCAATAGAAAAGTATACAAGATGCACAGGAAATAAATATATGCTGGAGCATAATAAGTAGCTGCAATGTAAACTGGAGAACAATACAAGTAGTGGAAAAGTAACTGCAGGTGAGAAACATGAATACTAGCTAAGTGCCTTGAGCACAAGTTCGTTATGTGATCGGCTTAGGTTGCACATAAAAAATACTATGATAACTCCGTTATGCGTGAGTTGCATAACCGACATACACATGAATACTGTTTGGCTTTGATCACATAACTAACTCCTACTCCCCTCCCCCACTAATACCATTGGATCCAACCACAACATGCTACGTACATGATAAGTAGCTCGCGCACATGAAGGCGAGAGCACAAGAAGCACATGATAGCATATGAGAATCAATACCCGAAGCACATGATGAAATACACGTGATAGAGTACCCGCTGAACACGGTAAGGGGGATAGCATCTCATGACGGGATCCACTAGTACCAGCTCATGTAATAATGTGTCAGAATCAAGTATTACAGTTCTAGAACAGGTGATATAAATGCTATCATGAAATGGAAACTATCAGAGGTAGGTACTCGCCTGATGTCCTGAGCAACTGATGAGGATCGAGATCCGGACCGGTGTCGTAAGGACCTATTACGAAAAGCAAGGATTAAATAGGGTTCTAAGCATTTAAACTGATATAAAATAATTAAAAACAGGCTTCTAGGGCTATTCTAGGTCGAACGGGTCAAACCGGTGAAAATCGGGTCAAAAAGTCAACCAAGGGTCCAAAAAGTCAACTTTAGGTCAAAACTAGGTCAAACGTTGACTTTTACGGTCAACAAGGACAATTATGGTCAAAGCTAGGTCAAACTAGGGTGCCCCTAAAATTCTAGGTCAAACCGAGCTCATTAAGCTACTAAACTCATAAACTCGCCTAATCGAGATACCGGGATACCCTCGGTATCCGATACCTCGCCCTAGGCCACGGACCCTGCCTAAACCCGCTAAAACCTATGCTAGCACGCGTAAATATATATACATAAGCATATAAAATCACTCCAAAATATTTCCTAGGCTAATGCTCAAATACCCCGCTCGAAACTCAATACCTTGGATATCTCAAGGTATTGAGATACCTCGGTATCTCAAGGTATTGAGATACCTCGGTATCTCAAGGTATTGAGATACCTCGGTATCTCAAGGTATTGAGATACCGCTCTCAAACCCCTCTAACTAGCTATCTAACTAATAATTATATACCTAGTTATTAATCTAGGCTAGGAATTATATATATATACCATATTTATATATATCTAAGTATGTATATACCTATTTACATATATATACACACACATATACCAATACCCATTACCTTACCTATACACATATATATATAACTATAGGTATATAGATATCTATATCTTAGATAGATATATATATCTAAGTATCTAGCTATCTACTTATCTAGTATCTATAAACCTAACTATCTACCTATCAATTACCTATCTATCTATCTACGCATCTATCTAACTACCCATTTATCTAACTAGCTATCAATTTAGCTATCTAACTATCTAGATATCTATATATCTATCTATTTAATCTATCTACCCATCTATCTCTTTATCTAACTATCTAATCTACCTAGTTATCTATCTATCTAACAATATATACATCTATCTAACTATATATATATATATATATATATCTATATATAACACTCTCTTTCTCCCTCACTAGCTACGCCAATCCTCGCTGCGAATGCTGGAGCTTGCTGCTGCTGCTGCTGGCTTCTTGTACTGCTGCTGCTGCTCCTTATGCTGCTAATGCTGCTGCTCTACCTGCTGCTGCTGTGCTGCTGCTGCAGTGCAGCAGCAGCAGCTGCTGTTGCTGGCAGTGGTCCCCCCATCTCACAAACACACACACACACTCACTCCTATATACTTATATATATATCACCCTATATATATATATATATATATATATATATATATATATATATATATATATATATATATATATATATATACACATATAACTATACATATATACTACTAGATAGATACATATACACACACTTATCTACACTCTAACACTCACACTAACACACTCACAAACACACTAATACACACACACTTAAACACACCTCAACACACACACACATATAAATATACATAGCTATATATATATATATAGAAACCTATTTATATATATATATACACACTCAATATATATATACACATACACATTTAAATATATATATACATATACACACACAAGCACACTTACACATATACATATATATATACACATAGACATGTACATACACAAGCACATAGATATGAATACACACATATATATATAAATATATATACATAAACACACATACATATATATATAAATATAAATATATATATATATATATATATATATAAATATATATATATATATATATATATATAGACACATAAATATATATATAAGACACACACCACTCAACCATAACACACAACAACACGCTCCACTCACGCCCAACGACCCCGACACTCACCAACACCCTAAAATATATAAAATATAACTCGAAAACTCTAGCACACACTCCCCGATACTAACCCAACGCGCGCATAAGCCCGAAACGAGGAAACCAAGTAGAAATGGCCGTTCGGTCATTTTGACGAACGCGTGGTGCGCGGTTCGGAAACCTCCTGAAACGCATACCAAACGAGCTCGGAATCGGCCCAAAATTTTACCCACGCATCCTAAACGATGTCTAGATCCTAGAAAAAGTGCTACCCTATCGATTCTAGGCTCGTAGCGAAAACGCATACGCGCTTAGAATCGGCGACGACGAAAAACTCCAATTTTGTCCGAAATGCCCGTTTCTCTGTGACACAACTTCCCGTGTCCGAACGGAGACACGCACTCACCCTCTAGACACCCGACAACGTCTACCTAGGTCCGTCTAACCTAGGTCATCACCCAAAATTGGGCCAATTTCGGATTCTACCCGAAATCGACACAAAACCTAATGTCAAAGTCTCTAAACTCAACCAAACTAGTTCCAACTTCCTTCCACGGGTAGGCTTAGGGTCTAAGAAGATTCTACAACACTAATTACATTACATAAAAGTAATTAGCAAGGATAAAGTTAGGGTTTACCTCTTGGGAGTTGAAATCCCAAGGCCAAAGTCTCCGATCTACTTGGAATCACCTCCCTCAAGCTCCGAGCCACCATATCTAGCTTTCACACTAAATCTAGGCTCCTCACACCTAGGTTGGGGAAAATTTAAGGTTAGGGTTTACATAAAGAAGAAGGAATAGAAGAAAGAAGGAAGAAAAAGGAAGGAGAACTTACTTGGAGAAGGAAGGAAGAAGAAAGAAGAAGTGGAGAAGAAGAAGTAGAATATAAAGCAAAGGGGGAGGGGGCTGCTGTTCCACGGGTGGGGGCTGCTGAATGGGTCGGCCAAGCAAGTATAAAGGGGTTACACAAGTTTCCAAATTCCCAAAATGCCCCTACTTGACTTGGTTTCGGGTTTTGGGTTCCAAAAGCACTCAAACTAGCTCCAAATCTCTCCCACTAACCCACTAAAAATATAATAAATATTTCTAAGCCCCACAATAATTCTCACAAGGGTGTGGGCTGGGTCGGACATGGGTCCACTAGGGTCTGACATGGGTCCAGGCTAGCCAAAACCCTAAAATAATCATTAAAAAAATAATACAAACACGAAATAAATATAAATATAATTAATTAAATACAATACACAATTTACCAAATAAAAAAAACCTTATTTTCTAGAATTGGGTAGTGACAAGCGTACCCTCCTTAAAATAATTTTGTCCTCGAAATTAAAAGATGAAACTAGGACAGGAATGCAAGAAAAGAACCATACCTCAGGGCTCGAAGAGATAGGGGTATCGCTCGCGCATTTCATCCTCCCTCTCCTAGGTCGACTCACCTGGAGAGTGATGCCTCCACGCGACGCGAACCAAGGGAATAGTCTGGTTCCTCAATACCTTCTTCCGTCGATCCAGAATCTCCACCGGCTGCTCTGGATAGCTAAGAGTAGGGCCCACCTCAATCTCCGAGTGATCCAATACGTGACTGGGATCCGCCACGTACCGTCTCAACTGTGACACGTAGAACACATCATGAACTCCCTCCAGTGTAGGCGGCAACTCGAGCCTATACGCCACAGCGCCGACCCTCTCAAGGATACGGAAGGGTCCGACGAAACGTGGGCTAAGCTTCCCGCCTCCACCGAAGCGAATAGTGTCCCGCGTCAGAGAAATCCTCAGGAACACCAGATCTCCAACCTAGCACAAACAAGGTCTCTGCACTTAGTCTAAAACAAGCAATCACAAGCAAACACAAGAATAAAATCTAGATTCTAAGCTATACCTCGAACTCCAAAGGTCTCCGGTGGCTATCGGCCCAATGCCGCTGCCTGTCCTGCGCCACCCGAAGTCTATCTCTAATGAGCTTGACCTTCTTCGCTGCATCAACCACCATCTCTGGGTCAAGCAAAGCTCTCTCACCTACATCATCCCATGATAATGGAGTACGACACCTCCATCCATACAACGCCTTAAAAGGTGACATCTCGATACTGGCTTGGTAGCTGTTGTTGTAAGCAAACTCTACCAAGTGCAAGTGATCCTCCCAGGAGCCTCTGAAATCCAAAACACAAGTACGAAGCATGTCCTCAAGTGTCTGAATGGTCCGCTCTGACTGACCATCTGTCTGTGGGTGATACGCACTACTGAACTTGAGCTGGGTGCCCAAGCTAGCCTGCAGACTCCTCGAGAAATGCGAAGTAAAGCGACTGTCCCGATCTGATACTATGCTCATAGGAACTCCATGCAGTCTGACTATCTGGCGCACATACATCTCTGCTAGTCTCTCTTTAGATGTACCCACTTTGAATGGTAGAAAGTGGGCCGATTTGGTCAACCTGTCCACGATGACCCAAATCGCATCCTTCCCGCCTGGAGAACGGGGAGTTTTCACTCTGGAATGGGTAACGGCTGGAGCAAACCTCCTGGCCTCTGCCTCTCCGCCTTCACCTGCTGGCACACTAAGCATCGGGATACGAAGCGTGCTACCTCCCGCTTCATCCCGTACCACCATACATGCTCTCTCTGATCTCTATACATCTTGTTGGCACCTGGATGCATAGAATACTGGGATCGATGCGCCTCCTGGAGAACCTCCTCGTGCAACGACCCACTTGGCACACACAACCTGGTACCGTGCCGCAAGAAACCATCATCAGCAATGGTGAAGTCATCTGATAAACCCATCTGAACCTGCGTCCTGATGCTCCTCAGGGACTCATCCTCAAACTGTGTAGCCCTGATCCGGTCTACCAACTCTGACTAAATCTACAGTCCCCACATCTGCATCTCAACTCCAGGCACTATCACCTCAATACCCAAGCTCTCTAGATCTGCCAGAAGATAACGATCTGTAGTCAGGCACATAGTTACCGGATACCTGCTTAACGAATCCGCAACTACGTTCGCCTTCCCTGGATGATATTGCAACGATATGTCGAAGTCTTTCATCAACTCCAACCATCTCCTCTGCCTCATGTTCAGCTCTTTTTGGGTAAACACATACTTCAAGCTCTTGTGGTCTGTGAAGATCTCCACATGCTCTCCGTATAAATAGTATTTCCACAACTTCAGAGCAAAGATGACCGCTGCCAACTCTAAATCGTGGGTAGGGTAGTTCTTCTCATGAGGACGTAATTGCCTGGAAGCATAGGCAATCACCCTCCTATTCTGCTGCAACACACAACCCAGTCCCTTCTCTGATGCATCACTATAGATAGTGAATCCTCCAGAACCTGATGGCAACGTCAACACTGGAGCTGTCGTCAACCTCTGCTTCAGCTCATCAAAGGCAACCTGGCACTCCTCTGACCAAACAAACTCCACGTCCTTTCGAGTCAGCCTGGACAACGGCTCTGCAATCTGGAAAAAATCCTGAACAAATCTCCTGTAGTAACCTGCCAGTCCCAGGAAACTCCTGACCTCGGCTATTGAACTCGGAGCACTCCATGCCTCAACTGCCATGATCTTTCTCGGATCCACCGAGATACCCTCTCCAGTCACCACATGACCAAGGAATTCAACCTTGTCAAGGAAGAACTCACACTTCGAGAGCTTTCCA
Organism: Iris macrosiphon; assembly: GCA_036927795.1. Taxonomy (NCBI): domain Eukaryota; kingdom Viridiplantae; phylum Streptophyta; class Magnoliopsida; order Asparagales; family Iridaceae; genus Iris; species Iris macrosiphon. Next base: position 34,440,794 of record JAYESA010000004.1, on the reverse strand, counting down.
TAAAGCTTCTCCTTTTTGAGAGTCTCCAACACTATCCTCAGATGCTCCTCGTGCTCCTCTGGGGTCTTCGAATACACCAAGATATCATCTATAAACACTACCATAAACCTGTCCAGATGCCGATGGAATACTTTGTTCATCAGATTCATGAACACTGCCGGGGCATTAGTCAACCCAAACGGCATCACCAAGAACTCATACTGTCCATATCTGGTCCAAAAAGCTGTCTTCGGAATATCCTCCTTCCTGACCTTCACCTGGTGGTAGCCTGTCCTCAGATCAATCCTGGAAAATACCCTCGCTCTGCTCAACTGGTCAAAAAGATCATCAATACGCGACAGCGGATACTTGTTCTTGATTGTGAGGTTGTTCAGAGCCCTGTAGTCGATATACATCCGTATCGACCCATCATTCTTCGGCACAAAAAGTACCGGAGCACCCCACGGAGAAGAACTAGATCTGATAAATCCCTTGTCCTGAAGCTCATCCACCTGCTTCTTCAACTCTATCCGCTCACTGTTGCTGACTCTATAGACGTGCTGGGATATCGGCTTCGCGCCTGGCACCAAGTCTATAGAGAACTCCACGCCTCTATCCGGAGGTAACCCTGGCAACTCCTCCGGAAAGACATCCATGTACTCCTCTATCAGTGGATGTAGCGACCTCGGCTCTACCACCAGGGCTCCGCAGAAGACTCCCTCGGTCTGCTTTGCTGCTCCTCTGGCAAACTGAAACTCTGGCTCACCCGGCAGACTAAAAAAAACTCTGCCTCCACGATAATCTATACTAGCACAATGCGTACTCAACCAATCCATCCCGAGTACAATATCGTAGCTCAGAAGTGGCATTACGAGTAGGCACACACTCAACTCCCGGCCTCCCAAGGTAACTCTCCGGTCTCTGCAGACATCACTGACTAGGATGATACCACCCCCGGTCGTGATCTTGCAGAGTCTAGCTAAAGGTTCAGCAACAAGATAGTGTCTAACAGCAAAAGATACAGACACAAAGCTATGGGAAGCACCGGAATGAAATAAAGCAAGTGCTGGAATGGAATCAAGAAGAACAGAACCTGAGATAACATCACCAACTGGCTCGGCCTCGTCTACTGTCAGGGCAAAAGCTCGCCCCTGCTGTCCTCCTCGGTGCTGCTGCTGGTGCTGGGCGAACCTCTGCTGCTGAGTCTGCAAAGGCTGACCTCTCTGCTGCGCTGCAGGTGCTCTGGCTGGTGCCCTCTGAGCGGCTCCTCCGCCCTGAGCTGTACGGGCAAGCGCTGAAGGACAATCCTTCAGCTGGTGATCTGCAGCGCCACATAATAAATATCTGCCCAGCCTCTTTCTGCATATGTCCTATCCGTGCCCTGGCTTCATACAGAAAGGGCAAACGATGGGCTTCCTTTGGCCCTGCTGCTGACCCTGTCTCTGCTGCTGGGGCGCCTGCCGGAATGGCGCACGACCCTGACCCTGGTGCTGCTGGGTCTGCTGGAATGGCCTCTTGGCTGGGCCTGCACTGCTACCTGCTCCTGAAGCATCTCTGCTCCTCTTCGTCTTCAGCTCTAGGTCATCCTCAGCTCTCTGTGCGTCGCTGACAATCTGCTCGAAGGTCGCCTCACGGTCGCTCCTGGTCAAGGACTTGACCGCCATGACCAAGCCCTTGCGGAACTTCCGCGCCTTCGCTGCCTCAGACAACCCCTCAACAAATCTGCCCAGATGGCAGAACTCCGCTGCATACTCGTCCACTGACATACTCCCCTGGACGAGCGCCTCGAACTGACTCTCTAAAGCACTGAGAGCCACATCCGGAAAGAACTTCTCCTTGAAAAGCTTCTTGAAAGCCTCCCAAGTCAATCCCGGAACTGCTATCCGCGTATCCGTGCGGTACCAAGTGAGGGCAAGGTCGAACATCTGGCTGCCCGCTGCCTCGATCTGCATGCTGGCTGGGATCATCGCCAGCCTGAAGATGTCCTCTATATGCTCGATCCAGTCGTCGGCGTACAGGATCCCCTCTGTGCCGCGGAACTCCTTAGGCCGCATCCTCTGAAAATCGATAATAGTACCCGACCTAGGATACTAAGCCTGCTCTGGCTGTGGCTGGATCTGAGCCACTCTGTCGACCGCTGTCATAGCCACCTGATGAGCATTCTCAATGCCCATCCTCATAACATCTGCCAGGCGGTGCTGCGCATCCATCATCTCTCAAATGAATGCGAACAACTGCGTAGCATCCACTTGCGCAGGCGGTGGTGGAGGAGGTACCACCGGAACAACTGGGGTGACTCTCGGATCAATGGGAGTAAGGGGATCTCCGAGAGAAACTGACGCTCCCTCAACCGCAGGAGTGGCGAGTGGAGCGGTAGCGGCTGCCGGAAGTCGAGCAGGTCGAGAGGTGGCAGACCTCTCGGTGGCAGCTGCTGGGACGGTGCGCTGAGATCTGGTCTTCGGAGGCATCCTGAACACAGATCAAAAGAAGTCAATACAGTGCAAGAAACGATATCATCAAAGAAGGACAGTAATATTACAAAAGAAAATAATTTCAGGAAAATTAAGATAGCAAAAAGAAATCAGGAAGGGTCCTAGTTGTGATTGAGCACACTCTCTCTCAGCCTATATCCTATATCCTATTGCAGGTAAACCTAAAAACTAGACCTGCATGGGCCACCACCAAAAATATGTCATGACCCGCACCCAAAAATCGGGCATGAGCCGTGGGTACGTCCAGCCTACGCCGCAGAATCGGCGGTAGAACACTGTAAAGGTCCGTTCTAGGTCAACCAACTATCTAGATAACTCACAAAAAAATTGGCCATGACCTTTCCAAAAGGAGGGCAACCACGCAATATATATATGAACTCTCAATCACAAAATCTAGGGGAAGAATATAAGCACGATATGATATCAAAAAGGAAACCAAACCAAAGAGAGCAAGACAATATCCAAAATAATATACAGTCCAAGGCCATAATAGCTACAACATCTCACAGCAAAAGAATAAGTACAATCATCCAAAATAAACCACTGGAAACAACCCAGGAAACCCACCTAGCTAACTAGGGCGCAATAGGCGTCTCCTCGGCGCACTCCTCCTCGATCACGGGGTCACAACAGTCGTCAACACCCGACCCGTAGAACGTCGGGCAATAGTCCTCAGGATCCTCTGGAAAAAATATGCCCAGTCAGGACTGGAGCGAAGTACATAACTCTGAAAGCAACTCCAAATACATGGTAAGGTGTATATGACGAGCAATAGAAAAGTATACAAGATGCACAGGAAATAAATATATGCTGGAGCACAATAAGTAGCTGCAATGTAAACTGGAGAACAATACAAGTAGTGGAAAAGTAACTGCAGGTGAGAAACATGAATACTAGCTAAGTGCCTTGAGCATAAGTTCGTTATGTGATCGGCTTAGGTTGCACATAAAAAACACTACGATAACTCCGTTATGCGTGAGTTGCATAACCGACATACACATGAATACTGTTTGGCTTTGATCACATAACTAACTCCTACTCCCCTCCCCCACTAATACCATTGGATCCAACCACAATACGCTACGTACATGATAAGTAGCTCGCGCACATGAAGGCGAGAGCACAAGAAGCACATGATAGCACATGAGAATCAATACCCGAAGCACATGATGAAATACACGTGATAGAGTACCCGCTGAACACGGTAAGGGGGATAGCATCTCATGACGGGATCCACTAGTACCAGCTCGTGTAATAATGTGTCAGAATCAAGTATTACAGTTCTAGAACAGGTGATATAAACGCTATCATGAAATAGAAACTATCAGAGGTAGGTACTCGCCTGATGTCCTGAGCAACTGATGAGGATCGAGATCTGGACCGGTATCGCAAGGACCTATTGTGAAAAGCAAGGATTAAATAGGGTTCTAAGCATTTAAAATGATATAAAATAATTAAAAACATGCTTCTAGGGCTATTCTAGGTCGAACGGGTCAAACCGGTGAAAATTGGGTTAAAAAGTCAACCAGGGGTCCAAAACTCTAGGTCAAAACTAGGTCAAACGTTGACTTTTACGGTCAACGAGGACAATTATGGTCAAAGCTAGGTCAAACTAGGGTGCCCCTAAAATTCTAGGTCAAACCGAGCTCATTAAGCTACTAAACTCACAAACTCGCCTAATCGAGATACCGGGATACGCTCGGTATCCGATACCTCGCCCTAGGCTACGCACCCTGCCTAAACCCGCTAAAACCTATGCTAGCACGCGTAAATAAATATACATAAGCATATAAAAATCACTCCAAACATTTCCTAGGCTAATGCTCAAATACTCCGCTCGAAACTCAATACCTTGGATATCTCAAGGTATTGAGATACCTCGGTATCTCAAGGTATTGAGATACCGCTCTCGAACCCCTCTAACTAGCTATCTAACTAATAATTATATACCTAGTTATTAATCTAGGCTAGGAATTATATATATATATACCATATTTATATATATCTAAGTATATATATACCTATATACATATATATACACACACATATACCAATACCCATTACCTTACCTATACACATATATATATAACTATAGGTATATAGATATCTATATCTTAGATAGATATATATATCTAAGTATCTAGCTATCTACTTATCTAGTATCTATAAACCTAACTATCTACCTATCAATTACCTATCTATCTATCTATCTATCTATCTACGCATCTATCTAACTACCCATTTATCTAACTAGCTATCAATTTAGCTATCTAGATATCTATATATCTATCTATTTAATCTATCTACCCATCTATCTCTTTATCTAACTATCTAATCTACCTAGTTATCTATCTATCTAACAATATATACATCTATCTAACTATATATATATATATATATATATATATATATATATATATATATATATATAACACTCTCTCTCTCCCTCACTAGCTACGCCAATCCTCGCTGCGAATGCTGGAGCTTGCTGCTGCTGCTGCTGGCTTCTTGTACTGCTGCTACTGCTCCTTATGCTGCTGCTCTACCTGCTGCTGCTGTGCTGCTGCTGCAGTGCAGCAGCAGCTGCTGCTGTTGCTGGCAGTGGTCCCCCCCCATCTCACAAATACACACACACACTCACTCCTATATACTTATATATATATCACCCTATATATATATATATATATATATATATATATATATATATATATATATATATATATATATATATATATATATATATATATATATATATATATATACACACACACACATATAACTATATATATATACTACTAGATAGATACATATACACACACTTATCTACACTCTAACACTCACACTAATACACTCACAAACACACTAATACACACACACACTTAAACACACCTCAACACACACACACACATATAAATATACATAGCTATATATATATATATATATATATATATATATATATATATATATATATAAATATAGAAACCTATTTATATATATACACACACACTCAATATATATATACACATACATATTTAAATATATATATATATATATACACACACAAACACACTTACACGTATACATATATATATACACATAGACATATACATACATAAGCACATAGATATGAATACACACATATATATATAAATATATATACATAAACACACATACATATATATAAATAAATATATATATATATATATATAGACACATAAATATATAAATAAAGACACACACCACTCAACCACAACACACAACAACACGCTCCACTCACGCCCAACGACCCCGACACTCACCAACACCCTAAAATATATAAAATATAACTCGAAAACTCTAGCACACACTCTCCGATACTAACCCAATGCGCGCACAAGCCCAAAACGAGGAAACCAAGTCGAAATGGCCGTTCGGTCATTTCGACGAACGCGTGGTGCGCGGTTCGGAAAACCTCCTGAAACGCACACCAAACGAACTCGGAATCGGTCCAAAATTTACCCACGCGTCCTAAACGATGCCTAGATCCTAGAAAAAGTACTACCCCGTCGATTCTAGGCCCGTAGTGTAGCACCCCGTTCTTCCGGTGCGGAGATCGCGGCTAAGAAACACAAGACGGTATCGTTCGATCGGGATAGATTGAATTAAGAACTCGTCCTCGTTATGGATTTGTTTCTTCGGAATCGATTCCCATATTCAGTGGACTGCGCCCCAAGGATCGGCTTAGCGGCAGAGTCAGGAGGGACCTCTCCGCTGCTATCTTTTATTGCCTCGGTTTTCGATATCGCTTGTTGCTTTCGTGCTTTGAGTTGGTTTTGGGATTTGCTTGTTTTCCTTGAACGGTTTCGATGATTTTCATTGTTTTCGTTCATTGACTTGCACTTCTATTCCAAAATTGGAAAGAGAGGAAGAAGTATTAATCGAGCTGTTCGTGTGCAGGTGAACGAGCAGTAGGTAGCTTGCGAGCGGAGTCGTGAAGCGCCTCTTTCCTTCTTCTTTCCAAAAATCTAAGTGAGTGGCTACCAACCCGATTAGCTAGTCCTGCTTCCAAGCTTCACAGCTAATCAATCTGCACTCTCCTTTGCCCCGATCAACCGATACCAAGTAATAATAAAAGAAACCAAGATAAAAGAGAATAGACTTGGTTCATATGCTTGTCAATAATTTCATGAACGGATACTTAACTGCATGCTTGTTCGTTTGGGAATGGATCATGAATTGCTTGTCTTATACTTGCTTGTCTTGTACTCTTGTTGCCTCAAATACAAACTTGTTACTTGTATATTGTTCGATCATGGACAACCAGTGAACAGGGTAACGGTCTTGCGGACGATGCTGGGGCACTGGCATCGATCCGGTCCGGGCGAGACCTATTGTTTAGTCTCTTGTTCTTGGCGGAATGGCTTGCAATGTCCCTTGTACTTTTGTTGCACGCCATTCTCGTCAAAGACTATCGTCCATTATGGCAACCAAGCCAGTGATCATCTTGTATATTTAAACCTGTTGCATACTAACTTGTGTCTTCGTGGCAGGGAAGACATGGTAAGTATTGTGCAGGTAATTCAGACGGTCAGGTAAAATCCACCTAACGGTGGCAAGTTTATTTCAGTAAATTCTATATGCTGCTTACTTGAAAATAAACTAAGACAAGATAGAAACCCACAAAAATATGCATGCTTCACTAAACAACGTGTTGATTGGTATAGTCAGGCTAGCTCGCCTTCACCAGCATGTTTCGATATGCTGACCCTCGTTGAAACAGGTTCTCCGCACCAAGGCGAACCGAGCGAGGAGCCGAAGTCGTCTACCCGATCCAGTCCAAGCTGTTGGCGCATTTTCACCGCGCCTTGAAGCCTTTTGAAGCCAGAAGCTGCAACTCTTCATACACAAATGCAGCTCCGTGGCAAAGCGATCCTCCAGCCTGGAGGTCTTTATCATTTTGAGTTTATAAAGGGATATAATGTACAGGACTGCTATCTCATTTTGAGTCATCTCTTTTGTAAGCCGTTCGGCATATTAGCTAACTCGTTCAAGAGTTTGTAATAGATGTTCATTATCAATAAAGAGAACTTTTCTATGTTTCAAATCTGTGTTTCAATTTATCTGCGTACTCTGAATATGTGCTTGCTATACAAATCATTAAAGCCTTGTGCGGGCGCAACTCCAGGCCCGTACGGCGGTCACGATTCGGGGGATGCCTCATTTGATTCTACGGAATTGGGTCGTGACATTGTGGTATCAGAGCACAGATTCAAGTTCCTTAGACTTCGTGCTGGAAAAGTTCCTTTAACGATCAAAATTCCTGTGCGAACTCTTGAACTCGCTAGGCCAAAATGAGATACGTTCATGCAATAAGTCCATAATACATTATGATCCTAATGTAATTTACCTTCTTTTGAAGGAATGGATCCAGCGCAATCTGCAGCGCAACCACTGAACGAAACACAAAAAAGCAGTTCGGGTACTTCGGGAAGCTCTAGGAGCCAACGAGGCATGTCTCAAGTCGACCCGCTTGAGCGGGTAATGCAAATGTTAGAATCGCAACGACAATGAGACGATGCTCGCCAAGCCAAGCTCGAGAGTAATCTAGAGACCCGATTCTCAGTCCAACAAAAGCAGGTAGATGCCCTGCAACAGATCGTTCAGACTTTGGCTGCCAACCATTCCATCGCAACAGCAACGACTCCGGTGGAACAGCCCGTGCTTGAAGTGGAGATGCCTCAAATCCCAAGGCCGAGGGACGTAACTGCCTTCAACTTGGGCCATTTCAAGAAAGTTTGCAATACCCCATTCAACGGGACTGAGGACCCAGTGGTAGCTCTAGATTGGCTAGCCGAGATTGAAGACCACTTCACTCTGCTAGAGGTCCCCGAAGATAAGCGCGTCGCCTGCGCGCAACTACAGCTCCGTCTTAACGCACACGATTGGTGGGACGTGCATCGACGATCTCTCCAATTTGATCACGGAGAGGAGGCGATCTCGTGGACGACCTTTCGTGCCGCGTTCGAAGAGGAGTTTATACCCCCTCCAGTACAACGTCAAATGGAAAATGACTTCGTGCAACTGAGGCAAGGCAGGATGACAGTTAAAGAGTATTCCGCCGAATTCAACCGACTCTCCAAATTCGCTAGGGCCTATTTACCTGATGCAGCGAGTCGAGCTAGAAGGTTTGAAGGTGGTCTACACCTTGCCTTCCATTCGCACGTAGCCGTTCATCAGTATCGTACAATGCGTGAAGTCATGAATCACGCCCTATCTCTCGAACCACTCTATCCTCACGTTTCTATCGGCGCTGTGCATACATCCAGTCACAAACGCCAAAGCGATGAGAGAGGAAACAACGCTACAAAGCGTCACAATAACGGTGGAAAGCAGAAAGCAAACAAGCCTTGTAGTTTCTGCAAAAAGATGGGGCATGCAATCGACAAATGTCGCCTGAAACTTGGTTTATGCCTAGCCTGTGGCGGTTCAGACCATTCTGTTCGTGATTGTTCCTTGAGTCATGATCGCCGTCCCGAACGCAATAATCCCTAACGGTAAGTTCCACCCTAAGTTTCAGGACGAAACTTCCAATTAGTTGGGTAGGATGTAGCGCCCCGTTCTCCCGGTGCGGAGATCGCGGCTAAGAAATACAAGACGGTATCGTTCGATCGGGATAGATTGAATTAAGAACTCGTCCTCGTTATGGATTTGTTTCTTCGAAATCGATTCCCATATTCAGTGGACTGCGCCCCAAGGATCAGCTTAGCGGCAGAGTCAGGAGGGACCTCTCCGCTACTATCTTTTATTGCCTCGGTTTTCGATGTCGCTTGTTGCTTTCGTACTTTGAGTTGGTTTTGGGATTTGCTTGTTTTCCTTGAACGGTTTCGATGATTTTCATTATTTTCGTTCATTGACTTGCACTTCTATTCCGAAATTGGAAAGAGAGGAAGAAGTATTAATCGAGCTGTTCGTGTGCAGGTGAACGAGCAGTAGGTGGCTTGCGAGCGGAGTCGTGAAGCGCCTCTTTCCTTCTTCTTTCCAAAAATCTAAGTGAGTGGCTACCAACCCGATTAGCTAGTCCTGCTTCCAAGCTTCACAGCTAATCAATCTGTATTCTCCTTTGCCCCGATCAAACGATACCAAGTAATAATAAAAGAAACCAAGATAAAAGAGAATAGACTTGGTTCATATGCTTGTCAATAATTTCATGAACGGATACTTAACTGCATGCTTGTTCGTTTGGGAATGGATCATGAATTGCTTGTCTTGTACTTGCTTGTCTTGTACTCTTGTTGCCTCAAATACAAACTTGTTACTTGTATATTGTTCGATCATGGACAACCAGTGCACAGGGTAACGGTCTTGCGGACGATACTGGGGCACTGGCATCGATCCGGTCCGGGCGAGACCTATTGTTTAGTCTCTTGTTCTTGGCGGAATGGCTTGCAATGCCCCTTGTACTTTTGTTGCACGCCATTCTCGTCAAAGACTATCGTCCATTATGGCAACCAAGCCAGTGATCATCTTGTATATTTAAACCTGTTGCATACTAACTTGTGTCTTCGTGGCAGGGAAGGCATGGTAAGTATTGTGCAGGTAATTCAGACGGTCAGGTAAAATCCACCTAACGGTGGCAAGTTCATTTCAGTAAATTCTATATGCTGCTTACTTGAAAATGAACTAAGGCAAGATAGAAACCCACAAAAATATGCATGCTTTACTAAACAACGTGTTGATTGGTATAGTCAGGCTAGCTCGCCTTCACCAGCATGTTTCGATATGCTGACCCTCGTTGAAACAGGTTCTCCGCACCAAGGCGAACCGAGCGAGGAGCCGAAGTCGTCTACCCGATCCAGTCCAAGCTGTTGGTGCATCTTCACCGCGCCTCGAAGCCTTTTGAAGCCAGAAGCTGCAACTCTTCATACACAAATGCAGCTCCGTGGCAAAGCGATCCTCCAGCCTGGAGGTCTTTATCATTTTGAGTTTATAAAGGGATATAATGTACAGGACTGCTATCTCATTTTGAGTCATCTCTTTTGTAAGCCGTTCGACATATTAGCTAACTCGTTCAAGAGTTTGTAATAGATGTTCATTATCAATAAAGAGAACTTTTCTATGTTTCAAATCTGTGTTTCAATTTACCTGCATACTCTGAATATGTGCTTGCTATGCAAATCATTAAAGCCTCGTACGGGCGCAACTCCAGGCCTGCACGGCGGTCACGATTCGGGGGATGCCTCATTTGATTCTACGGAATTGGGTCGTGACACGTGGCGGAAACGCACACGCGCTTAGAATCGGCGACGACGAAAAACCCTAATTTCGCCCGAAACGCCCGTTTCTCTGCGACACGACTTCCCGTGTCTGAACGGAGATACGCACTCACCCTCTAGACATCCGACAACATCTACCTAGGTCCGTCTAACCTAGGGCATCACCCAAAATTGGGCCAATTTTGGATTCCACCCGAAATCGACACAAAACCTAATGTCAAAGTCTCTAAACTCAACCAAACTAGTTCCAACTTCCTTCCACGGGTAGGCTTAGGGTCTAGGAAGGTTCTACAATACTAATTACACTACATAAAAGTAATTAGCAAGGGAAAAGTTAGGATTTACCTCTTGGGAGTTGAAATCCCAATGCCAAAGTCTCCGATCTACTTGGAATCACCTCCCTCAAGCTCCGAGCCACCAAATCTAGCTTCCACACTAAATCTAGGCTCCTCACACCTAGGTTGGAGAAAATGCAAGGTTAGGGTTTACATAAAGAAGAAGGAATAGAAGAAAGAAGGAAGAAAAAGGAAGGGAAACTTACTTGGAGAAGGAAGGAAGAAGAAAGAAGAAGTGGAGAAGAAGAAGAAGTGAAGAAGAAGTAGAATATGAAGCAAAGGGGGAGGGGGCTGCTGTTCCACGGGTGGGGGCTGCTGAATGGGTCGGCCAAGCAAGTATAAAGGGGTTACACAAGTTTCCAAATTCCTAAAACGCCCCTACTTGACTTGGTTTCGGGTTCTGGGTTCCAAAAGCACTCAAACTACCTCCAAATCTCTCCCACTAACCTACTAAAAATATAATAAATATTTCTAAGCCCCAAAATAATTCTCACAAGGGTGTGGGCTGGGTCGGACATGGGTCCACTAGGGTTTGACATGGGTCCAGGCTAGCCAAAACCCTAAAACAATCATTAAAAAAATAATACAATCACTAAATAAATATAAATATAATTAATTAAATACAATACACAATTTACCAAATAAAAAAAAACCCTATTTTCTAGAATTGGGTAGTGACAATATATATATATATATATATATATATATATATATGTATGTGTGTGTGTGTGTGTGTGTATGTACGAGTGTATGTTACTTATTATATTGATAAGTATATATGTCTATATATGGATGTATCTATATATAGGTGTGTAGTCATGTATATATATATATATATATATGTGTGTGTGTGTGTGTGTGTGTGTGTGTGTGTGTGTGTGTGTGTGGATGTATCTATATATAGGGGGAGGGGCTCGACAGGGAGCAACAGCAGCAATAGCAAAAGGAAGAGCAGCATCAGCAAAAGGAAGGAGCAGCAGCAGATATGCAAAGCATAGCAGCAGAAACATCAGCTATAACAGCAACAGCAGGTGCAGCAGTCCAGCATTAGCACTACAGTGAAACTGCAGTGCAGCAGCAGCAGCAAGTGCACTGCAAGCCCGAGCAACAGCAGTAGCAAATACGAGCAGCATCAATAGGTACAAGCACGAGGAGCAGCAGTAGCGTGTATCAAGGTGTAGGCAGCAAGGTTGGGTAGTAGTTAGTGGTTAGTTAGATAATTGTTAGTATAGCTAGCTAGTCTATTGGTAAGTTAGATCTATACATATGTATCTCTTGTATCTCTAGTAGTTATGTATTTGTATGTGGACATGTAGGTATATATGTATCAGTAGGTATTATAGTTAGTATAGTATAGTACTTGTGTTAGGTAATACATAATAGTTGATAGTTATATTAGATTGATATATACCTATTAGTGTATAGTTAGATTGGGTGGCTAATATATATACTATAGTGACATTATCTTGAGATACCAAGGTAAATGTCAAGGTATCGGGTTGATACTCAAGGTATTGAGTTGGGTATCGCGATGGGGGGTGTAGTGGTGCGATACCGGGTTGGCTCAAAGACAAGGTATCCACTTAGCACTAGATTAGTTAAAATATTATATTGTTGATAATTATATATGCAATATATGCCATTTTCTATGTCCAATTGTTTGTGTATCATGAGATACGATATCATAGTTTCTTAGATTTAGCTAGTGTAGCTTAGTTTCTTAGTGTATGAACCCAATATCATAGAAATAGACTCATGTAACCTATAAGTAGGTAGTTTGACCAAGTTTGACCGGTTGGACTTAGAGTTGATCTAGTTTGACTATTTTGACTTAGAAATGGCTCTTTGACCTAGATGTTGACTAGTTTAACTTATTTTTTTTATTCTGAAACCTTGTATTGATATTATATTCCATATCTAGGTCTTCGAGGCACCATATCAGACATCTGTGAGACTATTCACCGGACTTCAGGCTAGTACATTCTTTGATAGTTTCTCATTTATGATATCCTCGATATTCATTGTATTTAGTGTAGATATCCATTATTTCTTGACACGATGGTTATACGGATTCGTATATCCGGATCTCGTCATGAGATGTTATTCCTTGGTATATATGGTGTATCTTGTACAAGCCTTTTTTTATTGCTCTTCTTGTACATGTACAGACACTGATTCTCGGGAAGACTAACTATCTTCTTAGAGAATCTTCTGCCATAGCGTACCATGGTTGGATCACTATACCAGTCGGGGTTGGAGAGTATGTAGTGTAGATATGTGATCATACCCTTCTTGTATCAAGTCTTATTCTTGAATAGTGTTAATCATACATCGCACGTATGATTAGCCAGGCCATAAATCTTGTATCAAGTTCCCAAGCCGATCACATGTTAAAGCTAGTACTCATACACTTAGTCATTAGTATTCTTGTTCATTGTCGTATTGTTCATTCTTGTATTTACTTCCAGTATTTTTATATTGTATATCTCTCTTGTATCTATTGTTACATCTTGTATATTCATATCTATTTACTGTTACATAGTTTATATCATTGATTAGAACTACTATTAGAGATATACTCTGCTCTTTTTCTGACTGGATATATTTTCTCGGATGACACTGAGGAGTGGTACCCTACACATTACGGACCTCAGGATGTTGTGGGCTTAGAGTCAGAGATCCTAGCTCAGGAGGGACTCATCCCGACTGAGACAGATGACCTGGGACTTGTAGCCTTTTAGTTATTCTTTGTATTGGATTTATCTCCATCTTATTGTTTAGTTTTCTTTAGACTCATTGATGTTATTATTTTGGACTCATGAGTTGTATGTGACTAGTCTATTCTTTTATCATATTCGTGCTCATTTTCTATCTTAGATCCGTGATTGAGTATATTAATATTGTTGGTGACTCATTATATTGTTAGATAGATTACCCAAACAACGTTCTACCATCGATTCTGCGGCGTAGGCTGGGCGTTGTTCTCGACTTATAGCCTTACACCGGGTGAGGGCCGTGACATATTTTTAGAGGTGGCACATGCAGGTCTTCGAGGTCACAATTAGTATGATTCATAGTGGTTCTCTGAATTGAGTGCTATTATGAACCTGTTTCAGGATATAGGATATAGGCTGATAATACTCAATCACATCTTGGAAAAAAAATCTTTTGATTCATTCAACTATTCTTCCTTGATATTGATACTTGATCTTTTAAACTATCCTTCCTTGAGTGTCTTACATCATGTGTCATATTGATTCTTTCTTTCGTTTTGTCTCAGGATGCCGCCTAAGACTAGATCACAGCAGGGGAGAGCAGCTTCGAGAGGTCTACGATGTCCCGAGGGCCTGTACCAGTCACTTCTCTAGTGATTGGAGTGTCAGCTGCTTTCGGAGGTCCACTACCTACTCAGAGGACTGTGCCAGCTGTATCTAAGGGACTTTTACCTCCACCTTCCGTGCCAGCAGATGTAACACAGATGTTCTCACTGTTTTGCGAGATGCTGGAGGCGCAGAGGGCTCAGTCTAAGGATCAGAGGCAGACCGACGTCTTACGGCAGGGCATCGAGAGGGCTCATCATCTTGCTCGTACCGTAGTAGAGAGAGGAGTTTCGGTCCAGCAGCAGGTTGCTCCTCAGGTTGCTCAGCTTCGGCCAGGCAACATTCAGGACTTCAAGAAGCTGGAGCCTAGGGTCTTCAAAGGGACGGAGGACATCGTCTATGCTGATGATTGGCTTAAGGAAATTGAGCATCTTTTGAGGGTGTCCCGTCTTTCTGAGGATCTCAAGGTTGTAGCAGTAGGACTTCAACTATTCGACGTCGCCCGCACTTGGTTCAGGAATGAGCCGATTCTTGTTAACGCAGGACAGTCTTGGGAGGTATTTAAGGACCTCTTCAAGAAGAAGTTCTTTGCTAGAGCAGACATGCTAGACTTGGGGAGGCAGTTTGAGAGCCTCATTCAGGGGAGCATGTCTGTAGAGGAATACGCTGCGGAGTTCGACAGGTTGAGCCGATTTGCAGAGTATTTGGTGAGAGAGCCAGAGGTTTGGGCTATTCATTTTCGTGAGGGTCTAAACTGGGAAGTGAAGATCCTCATTCCGTCTTTTTATGAGATATACTCGGAGATACTTGAGGAGGCACGCAAGGTTGAGCGGGAGTTGGGTTTGAAGTCCAAGAGAGATCACAATTCTTTTCTGGGGGCAAACAGCAGCACAATATCTGCCAAACGTCTGTAGAAGCATGAAAAATATGCTGGATAGCTATACACAGAGTAAACAGAGGACCTTGGAGCCATCAACGTGCAACAGAGCTTTTCCGCTGAGCACAGCATAAAATATGAGCTCGAGGACCATCCGCGTAAAGCAATATGTCCAGGCTACTTCAGCATAAACAGGGTTCTTCATCGCCTTTATGGCGTAGAACTCATCCGCTTTCAATACGGCATTGAAGTGTACGAGGGACACTTCGTATTCTTTGAAATAAACCTGTCAGATCGTACAATGAACCTGACGTCTGGACTTCTAACAAAAAGTACTACACGACTACCCAAGCGACGGCTATAATAATGGCGCGGCACTGCAACCCAGGCTGTCATTTACCGTTATTTCCTTCGCGTAAACCGCTTTTACGCGTACAAAGGGATACGCTGCCTAGTTTTACACAGGCAGATGTGAGCTGTTTACGCTCCGCTGAAGACAAACCGCCTGCCACGTCCACTTCGAACGGGATTTGAGGCACGTCTCTACATTTTATGTATAGAGCAGTGACAGATTCTCGAGGCACGTCTCTGCATTTAAAGTACCGAATATTGACAGATACCCGAGGCACGTCTCTGCACCTTGCGCAGGCCAAGTGACAGACCTTCAAAACATGCCTCTGCATTTAATGCACAGGATAATGGAGGATCTCCATATTTAATGCTGGGGATTTGATTAAATGTCACTGAACCGTCATTTAGTGGCATCCCCTTTGTGTAAACTGCTTTTACGTAGACAAGGGGATACGCTGCCTAGTTTTACACGGGCAGACGTGAGCTTCTTACGCTCCACGAAAGACAAATAGGCTATCACGTCATCAGTTTCTCTTCGTACAAGGTTTGAGGTGCGTATCTGCATTTAATACGCAGAATGATGGTAAATCTTCGGAACAACAAAGCTTCGAAAACACGCCTCTGCATGTAATGCGCAGGATGGGGGCAGATCTCTGCATTTAATGCATGAGATTTGATTATATCTCCAAGAGCCATAATTTCGGCTAAAGCATCCATATCAACTCGGCTTTTATGCCTGCTCGGCTTCTACGCCCACTCGGCTTCTACGCCTACTCGGCTTCTACGCCTACTCGGTTTCTATGCCATAGTGACAGATATTGGCTTTTACGCCAACCTCTTCTACACAAGGGATAACTACCTACGTGGCTTCTACGCCGTGATTTTCGCAGCAGCTATACGCGTTTGTCCCTTAGTTGGACACGCGTCACATGCTCACTCAGAAGGTTATCTAGATGCAGGCATTGGTTATTTTAAACCGTCATGTAAAAGGGTGATGTACTTTCCACTACTCGGTTTCTACGTCGACTGTGTGGTCACTGTCACTAAAACTCTATAAATAGAGACCTCTATCAACAGAGGTCAAGGTCAAAAAATTGAAAGGTCAAACGATCAGAAATTGGTAAAGGAATCCAGTATCAGATCCAAGGTCAAAGAGAGAGAGAGAGAGAGAGAGAAGAATCCAGAGCTGAGACAAAGAGAAGTGATCGATGACTTTGGCATCGGACATCCGTTCTCCCTCGCAACCTTCGAAGCTTCTTCTGTCTTCCACGATACTTCCTCAACATCGTGTGGTCCAAGGGCTAAAGTGATCGACCGTAGATCAGACACCTATAGCAATATTTACCTAGATTAAATAAATTGTACTTCGACATTCCTCCTGTAGGATCAAAATTGTACAATCTTGTTTGTAAACACCGACGAAGATCGAGTGGGGTTTTCTTTAAAATAAAGAACCTTGTCGTTTCTCGTACCTTTTTACTTTCGTTTATTTTTTATCCGAAACAAGATGGCAACTCTGCTGGGGACATCTTTCTCTTCTGATGAGGAAGCAATTGCTCAAACGATGTGGTATCCGTGGGATCCATGAAGAAGACACTGGTCGTCCAGTTCGACCAGTCTGCCTACGAAGACATGCTTCGAACAGGGGGTAGCTCTCATTCCCTCTCTGTCCAAAACAACAGGAAGCTGCGTAAGGTCTGGATGCCCAAGACATCCTCTACCATTCCTGTGGACTCTCCGATCTCTCCGACCAATGAGGTTGTAGCATTGCTCCCTCCGCGCCTTGCGCGTAAAATTCAGTCGCCTGTCTCTGGCAGGGCAGACAAAACTTCTGGTAATGCCTCAGTGCTAACCCAGGAGTATACTCCGCGCCTTGCGCGTAAAATTCAGTTGCCTGTCTCTGGCAGGGCAGACAAAACTTCTGGCAATGCCTCAGCGCTAACCCAGGAGTATACTCCGCGCCTTGCGTGTAAAATTTAGTTGCCTGTCTTTGGCAGGGCAGACAAAACTTCTGGCAATGCCTCAGCGCTAACCCAGAAGTATAATCCGCGCTCTGCGCGTAAAATTCAGTCTCCCGTCTCTGGCGGAAAAGACGAAACTTCGGACAATGCCTCAGCGCTAGTCCAGAAGCCTACTCCGCGCTCTGCACGTAAAATTCAGTCTTCCGTCCCTGGCGGAATAGACAAAACTTCTGATGATGCCTCAGCGCCAAATCAGGAGTCACAAACGCGCTCCGCACATAAAAAAGCATCGGCCTTCCGCGGAAGAGCAGATGATCCCTGTAATCTACGCAAGAAAAAGCAAGCGACGGACCGCTCAACTTCTTGGCCTTTACGCCAGCAAGGGAACAATCTGCCCTCCCTCCGGATTACGCGAGAAGATGATGGCCGACTGACGACCTCTTCGGCTTTACGCCAAACAGAGCAGAGCTCCAAATTACGCCAGGAGAAGCTCCTCAGCGTAAAGAAGGCTCAATTTGCGGGAAGACACCCTCTTCGGGGATTATCCGCCACTCAGATGGCCAACCTGTTGTATACGGGTGGCACGGGGAAAACTATGGTCCCCAACATCCGCATGCCTACTGATGTGAACAGAAGGAACAAGTCATCTTCTTCTTCTGCTTCAAATCCTCCTAACTTGCGTGAAGTTCTAATCCAGAAGCGTAAAGACAGGAGTCATAAACATACTTCAGTTCCCCTAACTGTCAAACGTAGGGAGGTCATGTGGAAAGATGCATCAACATCGAATGTCGTCATGACAGGTGGGTCACATGAAGATTCTATCTTTATTATTCCCCCAACTCGTGACGACCAGCATCCAATATTCTTTGGGCGCATGCAGAACAGTCCGATTGTACAGGAAGAACTTCGCGAGTCTGAGGGTGGCAAAATGCAAATCTACAGATATAGCCTACAAGCTTTAAAAATTATACAAAGCATGGGTTATGATTTGAAGTTGAAACCAGGCCTCAACTATGGCAGAGGCAGGCGAATACCGTTGTGGGGTAATTCTTACTGTCAACAAGCTCGTTTTGGGTTGGGGTATACTGCGTCCCTTGCAAACTCCAAACCTCCAGAGTCCGATCCTGTAACACCAGAGGCAGGTCCTGCTAAATCAACTTCTGTGAGCAAATGCCACGGCATGTCTGGGGGTAGCCTATCTCGACAAAGCAGGACAGCATCCAAAGCTGGGGGTAGAATTCCCCTGGAATCCGAAGACGATGCGACAAAAACGATCTTCCCCCAAGACCGTAAAACTCAGACATCGAGAGTCCGAAGACCAAAAGGGACTTTCTCTTTCAATGAAGATGACATCAATGAAATCTTTAATATGTTGATGAAGGAACACAAACTTCAGCTACCCAACATCAGATATCCTGGGAGGGCTAGCAAAGTTGATGACCCAGATTATTGTCTCTTTCATCAGTATATTCATCATTCTACAAAAGCGTGCTATGTACTGAAAAGGAGAATCCATGAGTTGATTGACGCCAAAAGCATCACTTTGCATCTGTAAACGAAGGGATGATCATTGCAATAAACAAATTGCTCTCCTCAGGAATATACCTGATGAAGAGTCCCTAAAATTTCCCAGTGAATTCTCCAGGATCAATCCTCTTCGGGTACTGATGAGCAAACCGAGTGTTCTCAATTCCCGACTCGCGACTTGGGCGATGCTATTAACACCATATGACATGGTGTACGTCCCTCAGAAGTCCGTCAAAGGCCAAGAGTTGGCTGACTTTCTAGCTGCTCATCCGATCCCGAAGGCCTCCAAACTGTACGAGGACATTCTCGACGAAGTTGCAGAATATAATTCCGCAATGGAAAGTGATGCATGGCAACTATTCTTCGATGGTGCCTCCAGAACTGGTCCCAAGAGAAACGTGGTTTCGGGAGTAGGAATTATCCTGGTTACTCCTGATAAGCTCGTCATCTACCGAGCATATTCTCTTAGAGAGCCCTGTTCTAACAATGTGGCGGAGTATAATGCTCTACTAATTAGACTCCAAGTCACTAAGGAATTGGGCGTCGAATCTCTGGAAGCTTTCGGTGATTCTCTGCTGATCGTCAACCAAGTCAGAGGAATATATGAAGTCCGAAATCCAGACCTCATCCCCTATCACCGAGCGACGGTCGAGATAGCCATGACATTCAAAGGATTCTTCCTAGAGCATGTACCTCGATCTCAGAATCTGGAAGCTGATGCTCTAGCCAGTCTAGCTGCAAATTTAGCTACCCCTATAAGAAGGCAGAATTCGGTAATCCTTCAACAGAGATTTATTCTGTGTGAAAAATAACTTTCACATAGAACACAGCTACGCGCTGGACACAGATCTTCCAAAGAGAGACTGGAGAAGCCCCTTTATAGATTTCGTAGCATACGGAATCTTGCCGGAAGACCCTAAAGAAGCAGTATCCGTCAAAAGACGATCATTGCGCTTCTATTTTGACGCATCTTCATAATGTCTATATCGTCGATCTTATGACGGACTATTATTACGATGTCTCTCTGGTGATGAAGCACATCGGATGATCCGTGAAGCTCACGACGGCGTATGCGGAGCACATCAACCCGGTCCTAAGCTACAGGATCGCATCAGGAGAATGGGCTATTACTGGCCTACTATGATCACAGATGCAATAAAGTATGCAAGATAATGCAGAGCCTGTCAGGTTCATGCAGACTTTATCTATCAACCTCCTGAGTATCTACATCCTACGGTAGCATCCTGGCCTTTCGAAGCATGGGGTATGGATGTCATTGGTCCTATTTACCCGTCTTCTTCCAGAGGTCACCGGTTCATACTGGCCATTACTGATTACTTCTCCAAATGGGCAGAGGCGATCCCTTTTGCTGAGGTAAAGGCATCTAATGTGATCAGCTTCATCAAGCATCATGTCATTTATCGCTTTGGGATACCCCAGAGGATAATCCATGACAATGGGCCGCAATTCATCAGCCAAGCGTTTCATCAATTTTGCGATAAAAATCAGATATAAAATATGGCCTCTACGGCATATAATCCTGCTGCTAATGGTTTGGCGGAAGCTTTCAACAAAACCATTATCAAGCTCTTGAAGAAGTTCGTCTCTTCGAATAAGAGGTATTGGAATGAGAAGCTGGGAGAGTGTCTCTGGGCATACCGCACAATGGTACGAGCACCGACAGGTTGCACCCCATTCTCGTTAGTTTACGGGAGCGAAGCAGTTCTCTCCATCGAGATCCAAATTTCGTCACTCAGGATAGCCATGGCTAATGAGTTGACTCAAGAAAAGAATGACCTGTTAAGGCTTCAAGAGCTAGAAGGATTAGACGAGAAACGCCTCCAAGCTCAACAATGCATCGCGTTCTACCAAGCACGCATTTCCAGAGCTTTTAATGAAAAAGTAAAGGAAAGAGTGTTCAAAGTCGGCGAGCTAGTTTTAGCCGTAAGAAGGCCGATGATTCTTACTCACAGGAGTAAGGGCAAATTCCAGCCCAAATGGGAAGGCCCTTGTGTGATCGAGACGACGTTCTCAAACAGCGCTTACAGGTTAGCCCAGCCTAATGGAGACCTGCTGATGGCTCCTATCAATGGCAAATTCCTGAAAAGGTACTACGCTTAACCTTCTCTGCTCAAATGGAGTATAATGAAGGTCTTATTCTGACAAAACTACTTCCAAAACGAAACTAGTTGAACCATATTCTATCATGTTAATATAACCTCTGAATAGATAGGTCCCGCTGAAACTTACCGAGAGTATATCATGTTCATATTACCTCTGATATCACTTTTACCCAAACCTGTCATTTATATTCCAAAATGATGGGTCCACAAAGTCAGATAAGAGTCTCTTTATTACTTCAGAAAGAGCAAAATTACATGAAAAGCAAAAGTACATCATTTAGGGGGAGCGGTCAGGTCGCGAAGCTTCTGCACTAGTGCGGCCATCTTCTCAGTCCTGGAATCCAAGACATCAGCGCGAGCCCGCTCCAGTCGTGCCTCATCATTGCTCAGAAGGGACAGTTCGGCTCTAGCACGAAGAAAACCAGCACGGGCGGCTCCTGCACGCGCCAAGTTCTGTTGTGCTACGCCCAACCGGCTATCCGCCACACCTAGAGCTTCCGACGACTGAGAAGCCCACTCCTTTGCCTGAGAAAGTTTTGTTTCCAGTCGGTGGACCCTCTCTACATTCCTTTCATGCTCGGCCTGACACTTCGTTTGAAGAGCAAGGGCCTCCTCCAGGACGGCTTTTCCTTCATCCATCTCCTGCTGATGTGTTTGGATGGATTTATTGATGCCTTCCATCTGTTTAGCAAGCCGCGCAGTCATGGAGTCATATCTATCCTGAACCAAATCTTCAACACTGTCTTGAGCTAGCTGTAAGTATTCGTTAATGGGTTGCTCCAGACCATTAACTATCTCCTCCAGTACGTCAGCTACCCCAATGGCGTTGAATTCTCGGATCACGCTATCGCAGACAGGGAGGACCTCTTCAGCGATGCAAAAGCTCAGATTCTTTGTCAACACCATTGATATTAACATTTTCAAAATGGTATAGAAGATATCGGTGTACTGCTCGGTCACCGCAGCTAGATCCGGATGGACGCCGGGGGTGGCCTCGACATTGGCAAATCACCCTCCAAGAACAACCTCAGACGATGTTGCCACGGCCGTCGCCTCAACAGATGGTGCGACAAAAGAAGAAGCACCAACACCGGACGAGGATACCAGCGTACTCGAAGGAGGCATTGTCGCAATGACAGGCTCATCCTCCTCTTGAGATGTCAGAATCTCTTCGACAGGCGAGCCAGCACCCGAAAATGTCTCCTTTTCAAAGTCAGGCACCTCCGTATCGCCACCAAGACCTGACACAGAGCCAAAGAGCACATCTACACTGCCCTCCCCGAAGATGTCTTCCCCTGAAAAGAAGACAAAAGGAAGTTAGTATCGAAATGATGTTAACTTTCCTAAAAAGAGGCGTGAAGATGACATTTACCCATGGCCGACGGCATATATGTCGCATCTGCAGCCATTACAGCTAAATCATTTCTTAATGATGCTAAGCAAACTGTCATACCTGGAGAAGGGGGTCTACTAACTGACGCTGGCAAGTAGTCTTCCAGGTCCTCGTCAAAATTCAACCGAGGCTCATCGGCTGGAATCTCGCTCGGTGCGCTTACGGGCACGGCAGGGGTCCCTTCCGATGTCGATCCGCATAGAGGTATACGAAATCTTGTTATACCCAGCCCCGTAGGCAACCTTGTTCCACTACCTGAAGCAGTAGCAGCGACAGCAGCCTCCAACATAGATTCTTCGGCACCACCAGCCGGAACTGTAGAGGGTCCCTCTCTAAAAGGCGGGGAACCTCCAATCAAAGAATCATCCCCAACATGGGGAGATGCAGGCTCACTTCCAGGAGCCTCAATACCAGGAATCCGGAGGGGACGAGCAAGCATCTTCTTCTTCCTCTTACGAGGGGAAGTTTCCTTCGGAGCAGGAGCCTTTCGCTTCCCGGAGATTAGCAAAGCCCCTACAGGCAGAGGTACTTCACCCCTCAACACCGCCAACAGAGGCTCATCTGGATCGACGGATTCCTCACCCTCGTCAGAAGAAACCAAAGGAATTTCTACTCTTCCCCCAGACTTGGAAGAGGGCAACCTAAAACTTCCATGCATATCAAAATCGCGATGGAAGGTGTTCGTTGCCACATAGAACTGGGAATACGAGTGCAGGATGCGCAGCTCCGTGGAGAGGGTAATGACCGGCATAGTAAAAATTGCTCCAGTATAACCCATGAGGAAGTATCGCCAGCCTCTCGCCCCATCAATGAGTCCACCCCTGGACCGGAAGCTGGTGACGGCGTTGCCCACGTGCAATTAATCATACCCAAACTGCTTGGCAAGCCGACTAGGCAGGTAGGGCTCCAAGAAGCAATGATCTTCACTTCTGTATAGTAGATGGGAAGGCCTAATGCAGACCAACCAATTAAAAGCTTCAGGAGAAAGAATGGTCTTCTCTCTACCTGAATCCTCAAGCCTAATCCCCGATTGATTGCGATGTATGGAGGGGACAGTGCAGAAGAGCTTCCAGCTGTGACTGAAGCCCAGCACCCGCCGACAGTCTATAACCGTGGTCACGTTCCAGAGAGACTTCTGGTAGTTCAACAAGAAGCAACCCCCCGAACTACTGCCAGAGACGGAAGACATAACCCTGGGGTTATGGAGAATTAACCACCCTATCAAGTACAGGTATGGTAATTCTACCCTGGGAAAGCTATCACTCCGGGTTTCATCGGCGAGCAGCCCGTCAGTCATGGCCCTCAGGCCAGCTTGGATGCGGCATACCATGGCGGGGAGCAAGCCCAGTCTTGCCCCAAACACCAGACACACTGCAGGCCATAGCGTGTTATGGTGAATACGGTCCGCAGATGCGATGCCGGGCACTACTACTCGGCGCAGCCATATGGAGAGGAAGCCATCCAGTTGAGCTTCCCTGGACAGAGGCCTGTGGCAGCACCTTAAATAACTATAGGCCTTAGTGCCTACATGATACTTTCCTATCCCTTCGTCGAGGAGCCGGTCCGGAGCCCCAGCATCTACCATGAGATCGTCGACTACCTGAGCATTAAGCACGCTCAGGAGATTCACAGGCTGATCCTTGCCCTCCAATACCTTCTCCGGCTTAGCAGTCCTGGACCGGTGAAAGAAGAGGTAGGACGTCCATTTGTTGATGTGAGCCAAATCTGAGGGCTCACCATAAAAAGCGGTGCAAGCAAGGTAGTGGCACATCAGCTCCTGGTACACTTCCATGACCAAAAGTTCTGCATCCCACAGCTTCCAGTTTGTAGGAACATACTCTTCATACGGAGTATCCCCCATCGGCAGTCTCGAGATGGTTGCCATCTCATGGAGGGCCAATCCCAGCTCCCCCAGTGGAGTGGCGAAAGTCCCGGTAAGCAAAATATATCGCTCCATCAGCGCCAGAAACAGGTTGGGGTTGGGAGGTAACCCAACCCTAGTGACACTCACAGCTTCGTACAGACCTATGCCCTCCAGCTCAGTCTGAAAATGCTTCAGGGCCTAATCAGCTAAGCGAGCCCATCGAAGATTTGTAGGGGTGATCCACCCACTGCACCGAGGGTTCACCTTGGGGTATACTCCCCCGTGCCCCATGAAATTATTGCAGAAAGTCGGTAATTGCACCGGCTGGATCACTAGACTGTCTTCACTCGGGACGCTGCCCGGGTACAGTCCCCTGAACATCGTCACATTACCGGTAGGGCGGCTGACAAACGACCCCTGGTCCGCTCCTTTCAGATGAAAGATCTTTCCCGGCCTGCCGTGAAGATCGGGAGTCAGCGTCCACGACATCCTCCTGGGATGTGTAGCATGGAAGAATACCGAGATGGGATAGTCTCTCGGCATCTTGGGCAGATACAAAACCAAGTTCCCAGCAGGGAAAACCTAGAGTTCCTTCTTGGGCTTCCTCTGGGACTGCTTATCAATCATATCCCCGAAGAGGAAAGCCAGCTTTATGTACTGATCCCCGTCTATGTACGTTAGGGGCTCTCCATTGATCAAGTTCAGCAGCGTTCGCTCGCCCTGAGCCGATATCAAAATTTCCCTTCCTTCGGGGTACTGGGGCCCGGAGATAGGAAATGTCACGTGTGACAGATCCTACAGATAGTTAGAGTACAGCATCCCGACGGCAGAACCCATCACATCGGCTAGCGGAGACGCGTGCAAGTCAACTGCAAGAGTGCAAGAAAAATGCATCAGTTCTTATGAACTAAACATTATAGATCTTGCAGCATACGCCAAAAATCAACAATCTGTGCTTTACGCCAAGACTGTGAAACTTGAGCTTTTACGCTGGAATCTATTTCCTAAACGTAAAATTCAAGATTGGCATACGCCAGACTGATAAAATTGAGTTATTACGCAAGAATTTTTATCCAGAAGCGTAACACTCAAATTTTATACTCCAACTTTCGACAGTCAAAACTTTTACGCCAGACTGCGAAAATATAGAGTTTTTGCGCTGACACATTAGAAATGTGGGCGTAAAAAATGAAACATCTCTGTGCATCATCTTTCTCAAAGAGGTTATCCGCACAGAAGACGACCTAGCGCGGTCATGTACAACGTGTGCGAAGGATTTTCAGTCGTTCTTTTTGTCCCAAAAGCTCTACCTTGAAGGCCGGGTGCACTGCTCGTCGGCGGGATACTTCGCCCCGAACGAAGTTCGCCGTGCCCGACCGAAGACGCTCTCACTTGAGCAGAAGAACGAGAAGAAGAATCAACCTTCTTTCCCTTAGTGGAAGATGATTGTTTCGAGGCCATTACTGGAAACTTTGAAACCTCAGAGAAGAAACGAAGAAGAACTCGAACAGTCGAAGGCTTTCTTTCTCAAAAGACGGATGAAAAGTTTTTCTCTCAGAAACTTGGGATATATATAGAGTTCGGATGGACTCCTCGAATCCTGAACAAAATCTTCTAATTAATATTCAGTTATTATTAGGGACTACGTCAGCCTATTTACTCAGAGAAGGCGGACAGCCAGCGAATTCGAAAAGTTTTTGCGCAAAGCAGATTCGTAGTTTTTAAGCTAAGGAGCTTTCTACGCTCGACAGCTACAGATCTACGGTTTTACGTTCACAGGCTACCAGTCTATGGTTTTACGCCCGGATGCCTTTGTGCCCGGTAGCTTTTACGCTCGAGAGGCTATAAACCTACGACTTCACGCTCAGCAGCTACAAATCTACGATCTCACGCTCGGTGGCTTTTTACGCTCAGAGGCAACAGATCCACAACTCCACGCTCGAAATTTTTTCTTTTCGGAAGCTACAAATCTACAGTTTTTACGCTAAAGGAGCTTTCTACGCTTGACAGCTACAAATCTACGGTTTTATGTTCAAAGGCTACAAGTCTATGGTTTTACGCCCGGATGCTCTCATGCTCGGTAGCTTTTACGCTCGAGAGGCTACAAACCTACGACTTCATGCTCAGGAACTACAAGTCTATGATTTCACGCTCGGTGGCGTTTAGTTTATGCTCAGAGGCTGCAAACTTATGATTTCACGCTCTATGGCTTTCCGCATATCTAAAAAATGCGTCGGCCAGTACAGTACATCTGAACAGTTATCAAAGGTGGTCAATTGCGAGAGTTCACTCAGAAGATACTCCTTCTTGACCTCAAGATATCCCAAGTGCCCGAAGCATATAGAGTTCAACATTGAAAAATTACTCTTCTTCATGGGTCGATTCGAAGTTCATCCAGAAATCCAGTCTGAATATTTCGTCTACAAATTCAAGATGGCAACTCAGTTCTTGACAGCCATTCCTCGCCCTGTTCCAAGGGATTTTCGAGAAAGCATTCTTGAAGATAAAGTCTGAACAAAAAAATTCTGTTTATCAGAAGTAAAAACAACAGTTCAGAATTCTATATGGTTCCTCATTTCTAACAGCAGGACAGTTCGAACACTCGACTGCTAAAGCGGCTTTCTGCGCATCCTTAGCTATGCGTAAAAGACAGGACAGGACCTAGCACTCTTTCTATACAGAGTCGGCGTAAAGTATCAGACGTATCGAAGCTACACATATTCAGATTTCACAGCAAAGTATGGCAAGATGATCATATGCGAAGGAGAAAGACGATTTTATTAAAATTAAAAACATGATAACATGAGGAAAATCTAGTCTACAAGGGTTTTCTTTATTTTTATGACCTTACATGAGGGAAATCCCGTCTATAAAGGACTTCCTCATCATCGTCTGAAGATCGCGCCCAGAATCTGTTCTGCCAGGTTCTCGCACGGGCGAAATTCTTCATCCATCTTCTCCAGCAGTCAGTCAGTATCCGCAAACTGACTGACATATTGGTCAACGGCGGGAGGATACAAAACTGGGCATAGACCCATCCTCCAACAGAAGAAAAGCAGGGTAATTCTGCTTTCCTACGTCCAACACCGTGACAGTTTGAGTTGAGGTATTTCACCCAACTAAATACTCGAGGTCAGAGCTAGTTGCTGCTCTGGTCCACGAGGGTAACGGGAGAAGGCACCACTTGCAAGCAGCGTGGTGAAATACGACCCTTTCCTCTCTCCCAAAGAACCACCATACAAAGTTGTTGATTATCCCGAGCAAAGGAGGCTATGATATCCTTCCATGATCCTTCGTTGCAGAGGACATTTGCTCGAAGAAGCCGTCTTTTTTGGCTTCTTACATACTGGAAGAACATGGTCTCCTTCTTCCTCAAGTCGACCCGACGAACTCCGGCTATCATCTCTGTGTGGTAAAGGAAATATGGGAAGAACAGGTTAACTCCTCAGCCTTTTTATAGGCGAAAGAGATCACCCCGATCCCCAATAACTCCGCCATAAAGTCAGCCATGAAAGAACGTGTCAGGCTTGACCGTTTCAAAGCTCCATTCAGAAATGTTTCAAATTACGAGGAACGTTCATGCTTCATTCAAAGCGTTTCAAATTACGAGGAATTTAAAAGCTTTGAAGGGGGTCTTGTAGAAGCATAAAAAAATACGCTGGATAGCTATACGCAGCGTATTGAGGCAGAGCAGCGTAAACAGAGGACCTCGGAGCCATCAACGTGCAACAGAGCTTTTCTGCTGAGCACAGCGTAAAATATGAGCTCGAGGACCATCCGTGTAAAGCAATATGTCCAGTCTACTTCAGCATAAACAGGGTTCTTCATCGCCTTTATGGCGTAGAACTCATCCGCTTTCAATACGGCATTGAAGTGTACGAGGGACGCTTCGTATTCTTCGAAATGAACCTGTCAGATCGTACAATGAACCTGACGTCTGGACTTCTGACAAAAAGCACTACACGACTACCCAAGCGACGACTATAATGATGGCGCGGCACTGCAACCCAGGATGTCATTTACCGTTATTTCCTTCGCGTAAACCGCTTTTACGCGTACAAAAGGATACGCTGCCGAGTTTTACACAGGCAGATGTGAGCTGTTTACGCTCCGCAGAAGACAAACCGCCTGCCACGTCAAAAGCTGCACTTTGTACGGGATTCGAGGCACGTCTCTACATTTTATGCACAGAGCGGTGACAGGTTCTCGAGGCATGTCTCTGCATTTAAAGCACCGAATATTGACAGATGCCCGAGGTGTCACGCCCCGATTCCGCGGAATCGATAGTCATCTCCCGGGCGTGACCGCCTATGGGCCTAGGTTGCGCACCGCACAAGGCTAAGTATTTTTGTTTCGCATAGCGAGCACATATTCAGAGTACGCAGATAATTGAAACACATATTGAAACATGGAAAAGTTCTCTTTTATTGATAATATGAACATCTATTACAAACTCCTTGAACTGAGTCATAAGGATTGCCTCTATGGGCTTACAAAAGTGTTGACACAAAATGAGATAACAGTCCTTTACATTACATCCTTTACTAAACTCAAAATATAAGACCTTGCGTCGGAACGACTGCTTTGCCACGAAGTTGCATGGTTGCTTGGTGGCTAGCTTCTAACTTCAAAATGCTTCTTCTTCTTCAAAATACTTCAAAGGTTGGCACGGTCGAGACGTGCCTACAGCTGGACTGGATTGGGGGTTTGTCTCCTGCTCCTCGCTCGGCTCTCCTTAGCGCGGGGAACCTGTTTCAACGAGGGTCAGTACATCGAAACGTACTGGTGAAGGCAAGCTATCCCAACTATACCAATCAACACGATGTTTTAATGAAGAATGCATATTTATGGGTTTCTATCTTGCCTTAGTTCATTTTACAGCAAGACATATATATAGAATCATTGAAATAACTCGCCACCGTTCGGTGACATTTACCTGCCCGTCTGAACCACCTGCATAATACTTACCTTGCCTTCCCTGCCAAGAAGACACAAGTTAGTAGCAACAGGTTTAAATATACGAGGGGATCACTGGCACGTTGCCATAATGGACGGGCTAGTCTCGGGATGGAATAGCGTGCGGCGCAAAGAACAGGAGGCGCCACAAGCCACTTGATCCGAAGCAGGCGACTATCGTGAGTTCCGTCCGGATCGGATCGGTGCCAGTGCCCCAGCGACCGTCCGCAGGAACTAAGACCTTGTGCACAAGTTGTCCGTGATCAACGCAGTACACTAAGTTAACATTTGAGGCAAATCAGGCACAGGGCAATAACAGGGCAAGATCTACTTTTGCATAGTCTTCCTGTTGAGTTATTGCATTAAAAATGAGTTCTATACATAGCACAGTTTTTAAGAAGAAATATACATTCTAACTTATATTTATGCATATGATGAACATTCCAAACGAGCAAGCATATAAGTAAGTAACCGTTCACAAGTTTCATTTGACAAGCAATATTTTCCAAGTCTATTCCCTTATTATCTTGATATCTTTTAGTTATTTACTTGGTATCGTTTGATCGGGCAAAGCACTAACACAAGATTTAGATGTGAAGACTAGCAAGTAGGGCTAGCTAATCGGGTTGGTAGCCACTCACTTTGGTAGTTGGAAGGAAAAGGAAAGAAGTACTTTAGGAGTCCGCTCGAGCGACGCCTACAGCTGGTTCACCTGTATTGACACGAACAGCTGATCAGTACTTCTTCCTCTCTTTCCCTTATCGGAATTGAAGTGCAGTCCTAAGAACGAAAGCAATGAAATCCATCGAAATCGTTCAAGAAAACCCAAGCAAATCCGAAACCAACTCAAGGCATGAAAGCAACAAGCGACAGCGAAAACTAGGCAACAAAGAATGCAGCGGAGAGGTCCCTCCTGACTCTGCCGCTAAGTCGATCCTTGGGGCACGGTCCACTGAATATGGGAATCGATTCCGAAGAGACAAATCCATAACGAGGATGAGTTCTTGATTCAATCTATCCCGATCGAACGATACCGTCTAGTATTTCTTAGCCGCGCTCCCCGAATAGGGGGAACGGGGCACCACATCCTACCCAACTAAATGGAAGTTTCGTCCCGAAACTTAAGGAATGAAACCTACCACTAGGAAATAATGAGGGGAACCGTTCCCTCATATCGGATTCGAGCTCCCAAGTAGATTCTTCGACAGAGTGATTCCGCCAAAGCACGCGCACTAGAAGAACCGAACGGGTCCGAAGCAGCTTTTCTTTTCTATCCAAAATTTGTACCGGCTGTTCTACATACGTCAAGTCGGGCTGAAGGTTCAGTTGTCCCAGGTCTACCACGTGGCTTGGATCGTACACATATTTTCTAAGTTGGGAAACATGGAATATATTATGTACGTCAGCTAGGGATGGTGGTAGAGCGATCTGATAAGCAACTGAAGCAACCCGCTTTAGTATTTCGAACGGGCCGACAAATCGTGGACTTAGCTTTCCCTTCGCTCCGAACCTGCTGACCCCTCGCATGGGCGAGACCTTGAGGAATACCCGGTCACCTACTTGAAACTCTAGCGGTCTTCGATGAACATCCGCATAGCTCTTCTGACGACTTTGAGCTATCTTTAATCTGTCCCGAATCTGCCGAACCTTCTGGACGGTCTGCTCCACGAGCTCAGGGCCAAGTACTTGCCGCTCCTCGACTTCGTCCTAACAGATAGGAGATCTACACTTCCGCCCGTATAACGCCTCATACGGCGCCATTTGAATGCTTGATTGATAACTATTGTTGTAAGCAAATTCGGCTAGAGGTAGATGAAGGTCCCAACTAGTCTTCGTGTCCAAGGCGTAGAGTCGCAGCATGTCTTCGAGGATCTGGTTGACGCGCTCTGTTTGGCCATCGGTCTGTGGATGGTAGGCGGAGCTGAATTTCAACTTTGTCTCCATTGCTGACTGCAGGCTTCCCCAAAAACGTGATATGAATCGACCATCTCGATCGGAGACTATGGTTACGGGCACGCCGTGGAGTCGGACGATTTCGTTGAGATATATCTGAGCCAGGCGGTCGGCACTCCAAGTAGATTTGATAGGCAGAAAGTGAGCTGACTTGGTGAGTCGATCGACGATAACCCAGACTGCATCATGTCCCCGTTGAGTCCTCGGCAAGCCAACAATAAAGTCCATCGTTATATCATCCCATTTCCACTCCGGAATAGCAAGGTTCTGAAGCTCTCCGCCTGGTTTCTGGTGTTCGGCCTTTACTCGTTGACAAGCCATGCAATGCGACACAAACTGTGCCACATCCCGTTTTAAGCTGTGCCACCAAAACGTCGTGCGAAGATCCCGATACATCTTAGTGCTACCCGGATGAGAAGTATAACTAGCATAGTGAGATTCCGCGAGTATCTCTTGTCTGAGGGCCGCGTCGTTCGGAACACATAGTCTTCCCTTTACTCGAAGCATCCCATCCATGCTTACCGTAAAGTCGAACGCCTTTCCTGCCAAGATAAGGGCATGTATCTTCTGTAGGAACGGGTCGTCCTTCTGAGCGGCCTTCACTTTGTGTAACAAGTCGGGCTCGAGGCATAGTTGAGCTACTTGCGCCCACTTCTTATATCTTATTTTCAGTGTAATACCCAGTGATTCAAGATCTCGGCGCAGCCTATCATCAATAACCAAACTCCCTACAAACACTAGACTCAACGCGTCAGCTACTACGTTTCCCTTTCCAGGCGTGTATCTGATCGTGAGATCGAAGTCGCTCAGGAGTTTAAGCCATCGCCGCTGCCGAAGATTCAAATCCTATTGAGTGTACAAATATTTCAAACTCTTATGGTCCGTATAAATCTTACACGGCACGCCATAAAGATAGTGATGCCACAGCTTCAATGCAAACACTACCGCGGCAAGTTCGAGATCATGCGTTGGGTAATTCTGCTCGTGTGGCTTTAGCTGTCTAGAAGCGTAGGCTATCACCTTATCGCGCTGCATTAGGACACATCCTAGACCCCTTCCTGAGGCATCACTATATATTTTAAAGTCATCCGGTCCGTTCGACAGAGTGAGAATTGGGGCAGAGATGAGGCGCTGCTTTAACTCCATAAACGAAGCTTCACAGTCCTCTGTCCAAGTAAACTTCGCACCCTTTCGTGTCAACTGAGTCAAGGGCGAAGCAATCCTAGCAAAATTTTGTATAAATCTCCGGTAGTACCCTGCCAGACCAAGGAAACTTCGGATGTCGCTAGCTGACTCCGGTCGTTTCCACTACGTGATTGCTTCTATCTTCTTCGGATCAACTGAGATGCCTTCCGAGGAGATGATATGCCCCAAAAACGAGATACTGTCCAGCCAAAATTCTGATTTGCTTAATTTGGCATACAACTTGTGGTCTCGAAGGGTTTGCAGCACCATTCGCAGGTGTCCTGCGTGCTCATCCCTAGTCTTCGAGTACACTAAGATGTCATCGATAAACACCACCACGAATTTATCGATGAAGGGCCTAAAGACACGGTTCATCATATCCATGAATGCAGCAGGAGCATTCATCAGTCCAAACGGCATCACGGAAAACTCGTAATGGCCGTAGCGGGTTCTGAAAGCAGTCTTGGGCACGTCTTCTGGCTTAATCTTCAGCTGGTGGTAACCCGAGCGAAGATCAATCTTAGAAAACACCATTGCCCCTTGTAACTGATCAAACAAGTCATCTATCCGTGGCAGAGGATATTTGTTTCTGATTGTGACCTTGTTTAATTCCCTATAATCTATGCAGAGGCGTAGAGTTCCGTCCTTTTTCTTCACAAAGAGCACAGGAGCGCCCCAAGGAGACACGCTCGGACAGATGAACCTGCGATCAAGTAATTCCTGGAGTTGGCACTTTAATTCATTCAGCTCTGCAGGTGCCATTCTGTACGGAGGCTTGGAAATTGGCTGTGTATTTGGAAATGTGTCGATAGTGAATTCAATCTCTCGGTCTGGCGGCATACCGGGTAGTTCGCTCGGGAACACATCGGGGAACTCTGCCTCAACGGAAGTTGACTCGACGTTTGCGTAGTCCTGCCGTGTGTCCCGAACCGATGCTAGGAATCCCTCGCAGCCTGTGTAGAGCATTCGCCGAGCAGATTTTGCCGAAATCACCATGCAGGCCCTGGTCGTATTGTTCACTGGACTACTGGTGTAACAGAACACGGCTTCTCCGGGCAGACGAAAAATGACTCGCTTCTCTGCACACTCAATAGTTGCCGCGCACGCGCCTAGCCAGTCCATTCCTAAAATGATATCATAGTCCTGTACATCAAGAACTAAAACATCAAGTGACAGCTTTCTCTCCCCAATACAGATATAACCGCCTAGGCATGCTGAACAGACAAGAATTTTTGTACCAGATGGGGTGCTAACGCTTAAATCTAAATGCAACGGAGTCATTTTAACATTGTTCTCCATGGCGAAGTTTGTAGAAATAAAGCTATGGGTTGCACCTGAATCAAATAGAACGCGAGCAGGTATATTATTGAAAAGTAAGGTACCTGACACGACGGTATCCGAAGCTAGAGCTTCTTCCCGTGTCATGGTGTAGACTCGGCCTTGAGCTTGATTACGCCCTGGCTGAGGCGCCGCTCGATTTGCCTGAGGAGCCGGAGTCTGATCTGGTTGTTGCGGTGGACGAAGCGGACAGCTGCTAATCTGATGGCCAGGATCGCCGCATCTGAGGAAAGTGCCGAGCCGCTTGCGACAGACATTCTCGGTGTGCCCTCTTTTGTTGCAGTAGGTGCAACGCTGCCCCTGGTTTTCTCGCTGACGACCGCCATTATTTTGACTCTTTGCAGCGTTGTTTTCTCTATCGTTGCCTTGGCGTTTGTGATTGGAAGGTTGCACAGCGCCGGCGGCAACGTGAGGATACTGCGGTTCGAGCGAAAGGGCGTGGTTTAATACTTCCCACATCGTCTGATACTGCGGAACGGCTACGTGCCCGTGAATGCCAGGATGTAGCCCCCCTTCGAATCGTCTGGCACGACTCGCTGCATCCGGTAGATAAGCGGTAGCAAATTTGGCCAGTTTATTGAATTCTGCCGAGTATTGCTTCACCGTCATGCTGCCCTGCCGGAGTTGAACGAAATCATTTTTCCGTTGACGTCGTAGTGGTGGGGGTATAAACTCCTCCTCGAACGCGGCACGAAAAGTCGTCCACGCGATCGCCTCCTCTCCATGGCCAAGTTGAAGAGATCGTCGATGCACGTCCCACCAGTCGTGCGCGTTGAGGCAAAGCAATAGTTGGGCACAGGTGACGCGCTTGTCTTCCGGCACTTCTAGGAGAGAAAAATGATCTTTAAGCTCGGCGAGCCAATCTAGGGCCACGATCGGGTCCTCAGTCCCATTAAACGGCGTATTGCAGACCTTCTTGAAGTTGCCAAAGGGGAAGGCAGTCACTTCCCTCGTCCTTGGCGCTAGCGGTGGTTCGACTTCAAGTACTGGCTGCTCCACTGGTGTAGCTGTCGTTGCGGCAGAATGGTTGGAGGCCAGGGTCTGAACAAGCTGCTGCAGGGTATCTACCTGCTTTTGTTGGACTGAGAGCCGGGCCTCTAGGTTGCTCTCGAACTTGGCTTGGCGGGCATCATCCCTCTGTCGTTGCTCCGTGAACATTTGCATCACCTGCTAAAGGGAATCTGATCGAGACATGCCCCGTTGGCTCCGAGAGCTTCCTGAAGTTCCGAAACTGCTCTCCTGAGTCCTTGTCTCGCCTGGCGCCAGCGCTGATGGTTGCGCTTGTGTCGTTCCTTGAAAGGAAGGTAAATTACATCAGGATCATAATGTATTATGGACTTATTGCATGAACGTATCTCATTTTGGCCTTAACGAGTTCAGGAGTTCGCACAGGGATTTATCGTTAAGGAAACTTTTCCAGTTCAAGTAAAAGGAACTTTGAAGCTGTGCTCTGATACCAACATGTCACGCCCCGATTCCGCGGAATCGATAGTCGTTCCCCGGGCGTGACCGCCTACGGGCCTAGGTTGCACACCGCACAAGGCTAAGTATTTTTGTTTCGCATAGCGAGCACATATTCAGAGTACGCAGATAATTGAAACACATATTGAAACATGGAAAAGTTCTCTTTTATTGATAATATGAACATCTATTACAAACTCCTTGAACTGAGTCATAAGGATTGCCTCTATGGGCTTACAAAAGTGTTGACACAAAATGAGATAGCAGTCCTTTATATTACATCCTTTACTAAACTCAAAATATAAGACCTTACGTCGGAACGACTGCTTTGCCACGAAGTTGCATGGTTGCTTGGTGGCTAGCTTCTAACTTCAAAATGCTTCTTCTTCTTCAAAATGCTTTAAAGGTTGGCACGGTCGAGACGTGCCTACAGCTGGACTGGATTGGGGGTTTGTCTCCTGCTCCTCGCTCGGCTCTCCTTAGCGCGGGGAACCTGTTTCAACGAGGGTCAGTACATCGAAACGTACTGGTGAAGGCAAGCTATCCCAACTATACCAATTAACATGTTGTTTTAATGAAGAATGCATATTTGTGGGTTTCTATCTTGCCTTAGTTCATTTTACAGCAAGACATATATATAGAATCATTGAAATAACTCGCCACCGTTCGGTGATATTTACCTGCCCGTCTGAATCACCTGCATAATACTTACCTTGCCTTCCCTGCCAAGAAGACACAAGTTAGTAGCAACAGGTTTAAATATACGAGGGGATCACTGGCACGTTGCCATAATGGACGGGCTAGTCTCGGGACGGAATGGCGTACGGCGCAGAGAACAGGATGCGCCACAAGCCACTCGATCCGAAGCAGGCGACTATCGTGAGTTCCGTCCGGATCGGATCGGTGCCAGTGCCCCAGCGACCGTCCGCAGGAACTAAGACCTTGTGCACAAGTTGTCCGTGATCAACGCAGTACACTAAGTTAACATTTGAGGCAAATCAGGCACAGGGCAATAACAGGGCAAGATCTACTTTTGCATAGTCTTCCTGTTGAGTTATTGCATTAAAAATGAGTTCTATACATAGCACAGTTTTTAAGAAGAAATATACATTCTAACTTATATTTATGCATATGATGAACATTCCAAACGAGCAAGCATATAAGTAAGTAACCGTTCACAAGTTTTATTTGACAAGCAATATTTCCCAAGTCTATTCCCTTATTATCTTGATATCTTTTAGTTATTTACTTGGTATCGTTTGATCGGGCAAAGCACGAACACAAGATTTAGATGTGAAGACTAGCAAATAGGGCTAGCTAATCGGGTTGGTAGCCACTCACTTTGGTAGTTGGAAGGAAAAGGAAAGAAGTGCTTTAGGAGTCCGCTCGAGCGACGCCTACAGCTGGTTCACCTGTATTGACACGAACAGCTGATCAGTACTTCTTCCTCTCTTTCCCTTATCGGAATTGAAGTGCAGTCCTAAGAACGAAAGCAATGAAATCCATCAAAACCGTTCAAGAAAACCCAAGCAAATCCGAAACCAACTCAAGGCACGAAAGCAACAAGCGACAGCGAAAACTAGGCAACAAAGAATACAGCGGAGAGGTCCCTCCTGACTCTGCCGCTAAGTCGATCCTTGGGGCACGGTCCACTGAATATGGAAATCGATTCCGAAGAGACAAATCCATAACGAGGATGAGTTCTTGATTCAATCTATCCCGATCGAACGATACTGTCTAGTATTTCTTAGCCGCGCTCCTCGAATCGGGGGAACGGGGCACCACACGAGGCACGTCTCTGTACCTTGTGCAGGCCAAGTGACAGACCTTCAAAATACACCTCTGTATTTAATGCACAGGATAATGGAGGATCTCCACATTTAATGCTGGAGATTTGATTAAATATCACCGAACCGTCGTTTAGTGGCCCCCTTTGCGTAAACTGCTTTTACGCTGACAAGGGGATACGCTGCCTAGTTTTACACAGGCAGACGTGAGCTTCTTACGCTCCGCGGAAGACAAACAGGCTGCCACGTCATCAGTTCTTTTTCGTACAAGGTTTGCGGCGCGTATCTGCATTTATTATGCAGAATGATGGTAAATCTTCGGGACAACAAAGCTTCAAAAATATGCCTCTGTATTTAATGCACATGATGGGGGCAGATATCTGCATTTAATGCATAAGATTTGATTATATCTCCAAGAGCCGTAATTCCGGCTAAAGCATCCATAACAACTCGGCTTCTACGCCTGCTCGGCTTCTACGCCCACTCGGCTTCTACACCTACTCGGCTTCTACGCCTACTCGGCTTCTATGCCATAGTGACAGATATTGGCTTCTACGCCAACCTCTTCTACACAAGGGATAACTACCTACGTGGCTTCTACGCCGTGATCTTTGCAGCAGCTATACGCGTTTGTCCCTTAGTTGGATATACGTCACATTCTCACTCAGAAGGTCATCTATACGCAGGCATTGGTTATTTTAAACCGTCGTATAAAAGGGTGATGTACTTTCCACTACTTGGTTTCTACGCCGACTGTGTGGTCACTGTCACTAAAACTCTATAAATAGAGACCTCTATCAACAGAGGTCAAGGTCAAAAAATTGAAAGGTCGAACGATCAGAAATTGGTGAAGGAATCCAGTATCAGATCCAAGGTCAAAGAGAGAGAGAGAGAGAAGAATCCAGAGTTGAGACAAAGAGAAGTGATCGACGACTTTGACATCGGACATCCGTTCTCCCTCGCAACCTTCGAAGCTTCTTCTGTCTTCCACGGCACTTTCTCAACATCGTGTGGTCCAAGGGCTAAAGTGATCGACCGCAGATCAGACACCTATAGCAATATTTACCCAGATTAAATAAATTGTACTTCGACATTCCTCCTGTAGGATCAAAATTGTACAATCTTGTTTGTAAACACCGACGAAGTTCGAGCGGGGTTTTCTTTAAAATAAAGAACCTTGTTGTTTCTCGTACCTTTATACTTTTGTTTATTTTTTATCCGAAACAACGTCCTCATTTCCAGTCCAAGCTTTTTCAGCAGCTGCAGCAGCACCAGACTCCAGCTAGGGCATCGTTTTACCAGGCACCACAGCAGCAGAGACAGTTACAGCAAGCTTCTTGCCACTACTGCAAGAAGTCCGACCATATCTGGGAGGTTTGCAGGAGGAGGTTGGAAGTTTTTTTGTATTATGGTACCGAAGGGCATCAGATGAGAGAGTGTCATCATCGTACAGTTCAGGGAGCAGCTCCAGCTCTGAGGACACAGGCGAGACCACCTACAGTACAGCCGAAGGGACCGCTTCTGACCCAGCAGTAGCGTTATATCCAGCACCAGCATAAGGTAGGTGTACGTCAGGGATGAGCATTTGCTATGACTATCGAGGAGGACGAGCCCACCGGATATGTCATCGCAGGTTCTGTTCTTCTTGATTCCATTACAGCTTTAGCTTTGTTTGATAGTGGTGCTTACCATAGTTTTGTATCTGTTTCTTTTGCTCTGAAGCATGGTTTGGTAGCGGAGTATTTGCTTAGAACTTGCAAGATCATGACCGGGGGAGGCATTATCCTGGTTAATGATATTTGCAAGGATCAGAAGTTACTCTGGGAGACCGGGAGTTGAGTGTGTGTCTACTTGTAATGCCACTTTCGAGCTACGATATTGTACTCGGGATATATTGGTTAAGTAGGCACCGTGCTAGTATAGATTATAGAGGAGGTAGAGTTTTGTTTGGTTCGCCAGGAGAGCCAGAGTTCGAGTTTTCTAGAGGAGATGTAGAGCAGAGAGAAGGCATTATTTATGGAGCTATGGTGGAAGACAAGGAGTTGTCGCTTCTGTTGATAGCAGAGTTCTTGGATGTGTTTCCTGGAGAGTTGTCAGGATTGCCGCCAGATCGAGATATTGAATTCTTTATAGACTTGGTGCCAGGTGCAGAACCAATTTTATAGCATATTTATATAGTAAACAACAGCGATCTGGTCGAGCTGAAGAAGCAGGTGGACGAATTGCAGGATAAGGGGTTTATCAGATCGAGTTCTTCACCGTCGGGAGCCCCGGTATTGTTTGTACTGAAGAAGGATGGATCGGTGCACATGTGCATTGATTACAGGGTATTGAATAATCTCACTATCAAGAATAAATACTCTTCGTCACGGATTGATGACTTGTTCGATCAGTTGAGTGGTGCCAAGGTATTTTCTAAGATAGACTTGAGATCAGGCTACCACCAGGTGAAAGTAAAGTCGGAGGACATACCGAAGACTGCTTTTAGAACTCGGTATGGTCAGTATAAGTTTATGGTGATGTCGTTTGGGTTGACTAATGCCCCAGCGATATTTATGAATTTGATGAACAAGGTGTTCCATCAGTACCTTGATAAGTTTATGGTGGAGTTTATCGATGACATACTCATATACTCGAAGACACCGGAGGAGCACGAGGAGCATTTACGGATTGTGTTTGAGGTGCTGAGGAAGGAGAAGCTGTATGAAAAGCTGTACAAGTGTGAGTTCTTCCTGGACAAGATGGAGTTCTTGGGGCATGTTGTGATTGGTGATGGTATTTCAGTGGATCCGAAGTAGATCATAGCAGTGCAGTCTTGGAAGACCTCGAGTTCGGTAGCAGAGATCAGGAGTTTCTTGGGATTGGCAGGGTACTACAGGAAGTTTGTGCAAGATTTTTCGAGGATTACCAAGCCGATGACCAGACTCACCAAGAAGAATGTAGAATTTGTTTGGATGGAGGATTGCCAGGTTGCTTTTGAGGAATTGAAGAAGAGGTTGACGTCTGCTCCTATTTTGACGTTGCCATCAGGGTCTGGAAGTTTCACTATCTATAGTGATGCATCGGGAAAAGGTTTGGGTTGTGTTCTTCAGCCGAATAGGAAAGTGATTGCCTATGCATCCAGGAAATTGCGTCCTCATGAGAAGAACTATCCTACCCATAATTTGGAGTTGGCAGTAGTCATATTTGTCCTGAAGTTGTAGAAATACTATTTGTATGGAGAGCGTATGGAGATCTTCACAGACCATAAGAGCTTGAAGTACGTTTTCACGCAGAAGGAGTTGAACATGAGGCAGTGTCGATGATTGGAACTGATGAAGGATTTTGACATATCTTTGCAATTTATCCTGGGAAAGCTAATGTAGTTGCCGATGCCTTGAGCAGATATCCGGTAGCTATGTTGTTGACGCATGATCGATATTTGCTGGAGGACTTGGAGAGCTTGGGCATTGAGGTGATAGTTCCTGGTTTGGCTATACAGATATGTGGATTGTAGTTACAATCAGAGTTGATGGACAAGATCAAGGCAGCCCAGTATGAGGATGTATCTCTGAGGAGCATCAGAGCTTAGGTGAGAGTAGGATTGGAGGATGATTTCACCATTGCCGAAGATGGTTCTTTGCGGCATGGTATTAAATTGTGTGTGCCTAGTGGGGAGCTGCATGAGGAAGTGTTACAGGAAGCATATCGCTCTCAGTATTCCATACATCCAGGTGCCAACAAGATGTATCGGGATATGCGAGAGAGTGTGTGGTGGTATGGCATGAAGAGGGAAGTGGCACAGTTTGTATCCAGATGCTTAGTGTGCCAACAGGTAAAAGCCGAGAGGTAGAGGCCAGGAGGTTTACTTCAGCCATTACCCATTCCAGAGTGGAAGTGGGAGCACATTACTATGGATTTTGTATCCAGACTTTCACGATCTCCAGGAGGGAAAGACGCGATTTGGGTCATCGTTGACAGGTTGACCAAGTCAGCCCACTTTTTGCCTTTCAAGGTGGGTTTATCTACGGAGAAGCTGGCAGAGATGTATGTGAGGTAGATCGTCAGGATACATAGAGTTTCCATCAGCATAATATCGGATCGAGATAGTCGTTTCACTTTTCATTTCTAGAGGAGTTTGCAAGCGAGTTTGGGCACCAAGCTCAAGTTCAGTACTGCATGTCATCCCCAGACAGATGGACAGTCAAAAAGAATTATTCAGACTCTCGAGGATATATTGTGCACTTGTGTACTAGATTTTGAGGGTTCTTGGGAGAACCATCTCTATTTGGTAGAGTTTGCTTACAACAACAACTACCAGACTAGTATAGAGATATCACCATTTGAAGCTCTGTACGGTCGAAGATGTCGTACTCCTTTGTCATGGGACGATATTAGAGAGAGAGCTTTGCTAGGGCCAGAGATGGTTGTGGATGCAGCGAAGAAGGTTCAGTTGATCAGAGATAGACTTCGAGTGGCGCAGGACAAACAACAGCATTGGACCTATAGCCACCGAAGACCTTTGGAGTTTAAGGTATAGTTTTAGATTTTTTATTTTGTGCTTGTTATTGGTTGCATTGTTATAGTTAAGTTCTTAAGGTGGTACTTTGTTCTAGGTGGGTGGTTTAGTGTTTATGAGGATTTCTCCGACACGAGGCACGATTCGCTTCGGTAGAGGCGGAAAGCTTAGTCTGCAATTCATCGGACCTTTTACTATTCTAGAAAGGGTCGGTGCAGTTGCTTATAGACTAGACTTGCCACCTGGACTGGAGGGAGTGCAACCTGCACTGGAGGGAGTGCACAACGTGTTTCACGTGTCGTAGTTGAGATGGTACGTGGCAGATCCTAGTCACGTGTTGGATCACTCGGAGATAGAGGTTGGCCCTACTCTTAGCTATCCAGAGCAGCCAGATGGGATTCTGGATCAGAGAGAGAAGGTGCTGAGAAACCAGACTATTCCTTTGGTATGCGTCGCATGGAGGCATCACTCTCTGGGAGAGTTTACCTGGGAGAGAGAGGATAAAATCCGAGAGCGTTACCCATATTTGTTTGTGCCTTGAGGTATGTCCTTTCCTAGTTACGTTTTGTCCTTTTGTTCAGTTCTGTTCTGTTATTTTTTGGGGGTAGTTTTCATCTTTGAATTTTGAGGACAAAATTATTTTAAGGAGGGTAGACTTGTCACTACCATATTTTCTAGGAAAGGGTATTTTTGTTATTTCATATTTAATTAAATATTGTGCATATTGTATAATTATTTATTGTATTAGTTAATTATTATTAGATGTTAGTTTAGAGATTTGGACTTGTGTTTGTGGATCTAACTAGTTTAGCTTAGAATCATGGACCAACATGTATTAATTGTTAGAATTGAGCCCAAATAAAAGCCCATTCTTTAGGAGGATGATTAGTTTAATTAAATCATTAGACTAGAACCTTCCCTCCTTAATTATTTTTTCATGAGAGGCCCCAAGGGGTAAAATGGACATTACATAGTAGCTTGAGGAATGGGCAAGGGCGGCCGGCCTACATAAAGAAGAGGGAGAGTTTCTCTCTCCTCTTTTCATTTCAAATCTAGATCTAGAATTTTCTCCAACCAAATTCTCTCATTCCCACATCATTTTCCTACCAAATTTTATCCCAATTCCTTCCTGAATCACCATTAGAAGCTAGTGGAGCAAGAAACTAGAAGGAGGAAGCAAGAATCTACAAAGAGGAGCAATGATCTACAAGTTGGAGGCAAATTTCATCACATTTGGAGGTTACATTGGGAATCCATCTTCCAATAGGTTTAATTCAGTTTTTTCCTTCAGTTAGGTTTAAATCTGAGATTTAACCATGAGAAATCAACCCATATGCATATGTTACCCATAGGATTTGGAATTGAGTTCATAGGAGGCCTATTGAGGAAGTTATGGTACTTTTTGTGTCAATTTTGGAGAAATTTTGAGATTGACACTTGTTGTGTTTGTCAATTAGTCCTATAAATCAATTTGACATATGTTTGTGTGTTTGGGGCTAGTGTCGTGTCCATAATTGGGTACATGTAGGTCATATCCCAACAATTTGGTGATACGTGTTGTTTTGGAGGTTTTTCCTCCGACAAGGGGCTATGTGCATGTAATATTTTGACACGGACACGTAGATATGTGTTTGACTCTTCGTATTGTTCATATATAGT
The DNA here is from genome assembly GCA_036927795.1 of Iris macrosiphon. Taxonomy (NCBI): domain Eukaryota; kingdom Viridiplantae; phylum Streptophyta; class Magnoliopsida; order Asparagales; family Iridaceae; genus Iris; species Iris macrosiphon. Next base: position 34,397,483 of record JAYESA010000004.1, on the reverse strand, counting down.
AAATTATACTTGCTCGTGTCCTTCGGGGTATGTTTGGTTGTGTGGTGGACTCGTGTCGCAAGCGTATCATAGATCTAGTGTGATACGGGTGTGATGCACTCCACATGTTTGTTGCATTTCATTTCTAGATTCAATTCCCATTGTTCTTAGCCATTTATATTATATGATTTCATATGTATATGTATAAGTATAAGTATATATAATTATATGATACCATATAGTTATGTATGTATATAGCTATATATATATATATATATATATATATATATATATATATATATATATATATATATATATATATATATATATATATATATATATATATTCATGTATATAAATGTGTTAAGTATATATATATATATATATATATATATATATATATATATATATATATATATATATATATATATATATATATATATATATATATATAACACACACACACACACACACATATATGTATATATATATATATATATGTGTGTGTGTGTGTGTTATATATATATATATATATATATATATATATATATATATATATATATATATATATATATATATATATATATATATATATATATATATATATATATATATATATGAGGGAGAGTTATATATTTACCTATGTGTATGTGTATATGTGTATCTAAATCTAAATGTATTATGTAAGTGTGTTGATACCCCTATGTATATGTTATGTATGAGGAAGAGTTATATATTTACCTATGTGCCTATGTGTATGTGTGTATCTAAATGTATTATGTAAGTGTGTTGATACCCCTATGTATATGTATATATGTTGAGTCTATATATATATATATATATATATATATATATATATATATATATATATATATAGGTGTGTAGTCATGTGTATATATATATGTGTATAAAGTTGTCTGTGCAAGAGGGGGAGGGACTCGACATGGAGCAACAACAGCAAGAGAAGGAAGAGCAGCAGCAACAGCAAAAGGAAGAGCAGCATCAGCAAAAGGAAGGAGCAGCAGCAGCTATGCAAAGCATAGCAGCAGCAAGATCAGCTATAACAGCAACAACAGGTGCAGCAGTCCAGCATTAGCACTGCAATGAAACTGCAGTGCAGCAGCAACAGCAGATACGAGCAGCAACAGCAGCAGCAACAGGTACAAGCCTGAGGAGCAGCAGTCGTGTGTATCAAGGTGTAGGCAGCAAGGTTGGGTAGTAGTTAGTTAGATAATTGTTAGTATAACAAGCTAGTCTATTGGTAAGTTAGATCTATACATATGTATCTCTTGTATCTCTAGTAGTAATGTATTTGTATGTGGAAATGTAGGTATATATGTATCAGTAGGTATTGTAGTTAGTATAGTATAGTACTTAGTGATAGGTAATACATAATAGTTGATAGTTATATTAGATTGATATATACCTATTAGTGTATAGTTAGATTGGGTGGCTAATATATATACTAGAGTGACATTACCTTGAGATACCAAGGTAAATGTCAAGGTATCGGGTTGATACTCAAGGTATTGAGTTGGGTATCGAGGAAGCCGGTGTAGTGGTGCGATACCGGATTGGCTCAGAGCCAAGGTATCCACTTAGCACTAGATTAATAAGAATATTATATTGTTGATAATTATATATGCAATATATGCTATTTTCTATATCTAATTGTTTGTGTATCCTGAGATACGGTATCTTAGATTTAGCTATTGTAGCTTAGTTTCTTAGTGTACGAACCCAATATCATAGAAATAGACTCATGCAACCTAGAAGTAGGTAGTTTGACCAAGTTTGACTGGTTTGACTTACAGTTGACCTAGTTTGACTATTTTGACTTAGAAATGGCTCTTTGACCTAGATGTTGACTAGTTTAACTTATTTTTTCATTCTGAAACCTTGTATTGATATTATATTCCATATCTAGGTCTTCGAGGCACCATATCAAACATCTGTGAGACTATTTACCGGACTTCAGGCGAGTACATTCTCTGATAGTTTTTCATTTATGATATCCTCTATATTCATTGTATTTAGTGTAAATATCCATGATTTCTTGACACGATGGTTATACGGATTCGTATATCCGGATCTCGTCATGAGATATTATTCTTTGGTATATATGGTGTATCTTGTGCAAGCCTTGTTTCATTATTTTTTTGTACATGTATAAACACTGATTCTCGGGAAGACTAGCTATCTTCTTAGAGAATCCCGTGCCAAAGCGTACCATAGTTGGATCTACTATACCAGTCGGGGTTGAGGAGTATGTAGTATAGATATGTGATCATACCCTCATTGAATCAAGTCTTGTTCTTGAATAGTGTTAATAATACACTGCACGTATGATTAGCTAGGCTATAAATCATGTATCAAGTTTCCAAGCCGATCACATGTTAAAGCTAGTACTCACACACTTAGTCATTAGTATTCTTGTTCATTGTCATATTGTTCATTCTTGTATTTACTTTCAGTATTTTCTTATTGTATATCTCTTTTATACCTATTATTGTATCTTGTATATTCACATCTATTTACTGTTACATAGTTTATATCATTGATTAGAACTGTTGTTAGAGATGTACTTTGCTCATTTTCTGACTGGATATATTTTTCCCATATAACACTGAGGAGTGGTACCCTACACATTACGGGCCTCAGGATGTTGTGGGCTTAGAGCCAGAGACCCTGGCTCAGGAGGGACTCATCCTGACTGAGACAGATGACCCGGGACTTGTAGCTTCTTAGTCATTCTTTGTACTGGATTTGTCTCCAGATTAATGTTTAGTTTTCTTCAGACTTATTGATGTTATTATTTTGGACTCATGAGTTGTATGTGACTATTCTATTCTTTTATCATATTCATGCTCATTTTTTATCTTAGATCTGTGATTGAGTATATTGATATTGTTGGTGGCTCATTATATTGTTAGATAGACTACCCAAACAGCGTTCTACCGCCGATTCTGCGACGTAGGCTGGGCGTTGTTCCCGACTTGTATCCTTACATCGGGTGCCGGTCGTGACAATGATATACTATAATATAACTGGAACAAGATATAATACCTCAGTGCACAGGACTAACATGAGTCACAAGTATACCAGTGAACAGGAGCATCTTATTACGATAACATGGTCAGTACCTCAAAGGGCAAGCTAGTAATTAATAGCACGACTACTTGTAGTCATGTTAGAAAACATGAACAATCAGGCAATCAATCATTCAAATTAGTCTATCAACAGTTCCTTGATCCATGATATGACACGTATATCAGGTCAGATATATGATTATTAGACATCATACTACTCAACATAAAGCAATGTTAGGCCTCTGACTCACAAGAATCCATCGAACAATGATCACGAGTTAACAATCAATAAATCCCCAAGCACTCAAGACATGCCAATAGATATCACCTACACAAGGCTAACAATTAACATATACTAGTACTAGGATACAACAAGAAATCACCAAGGCAATATACATAAAGAATTAAATACTCGCACCTTAATTTGGTAGACGAAACTAGGGCAAACTGAAATCCTGGTTAACAGACCGGTATACCGATGGTGCACCTTTGGAGGTGTATCGACAATATGTTAAAGAATCACTAAATCAAGATAAAACCTCAATCTAGAAAACTACGCTATATGGTGGTATACAGTCGTTATACCGGCAGCGGTTGCCACTACCATATTTTATAGAAAAGGGTATATTGGTCATTTGATAATTAATTAAATATTATGCATGTTAAATATTTATTTAGTGTACTATTTATTTATTGTTAGCATGTTAGATTTATTTTTGGACTTGTGTAGTGGACCTAACTAGTTAGAATAGATCCATGGACCCAATATTTAATTTTAGTTAGATTTGAGCCCAATAATTAGAAGCTCATTTATTAGGAGGATGGTAAATTAAGTTAAACCCATTAGACTCGAACCTTTTATCCTTAATTAATTTCTTCATGAGAGGCCCCAAGGGGTATTTTAGACTTTACATAGTAGCTTGAGGGAGGGGGCAAGTGAGGCCTATATAAAGGGGATAAAAACTTTCTCTCTCTTCATTTTCTATTTCAAATCTAGATCTAGAATTTCCCTCAACCAAATTCCATCAAATTTCTACCAAATTTCTAACCAATTTCTTCCTAAATCACCATTGAAGACTAGAAGAACAAGGATCTAGAAGGAGGAAGCAAGGATCTACAAAGAGGAGCAAGGATCTACAAGTTGAAAGCCAATTTCACCAATTTTGAAGGTTTTATTGGGAATCCATCTCCCAATAGGTACAATTCAGTTTTTCTCCTTAATTTAGGTTCTAAATCTGAGATTTAACCATGAAAAATCAATCCATATGCATAGGCTACCCATAGGATTTGGTTTTCTGTTCATAGGAGGCCTATTGAGAAAGTTATGGTACTTTTTGTGTCAATTTTGAGAAAATTCCGAATTGATATTTGTTGTGTGTGTTAATTGATCCTATAGATCAATTTGTCATGTGCTTGTGTGTTTGGGGCTAGTGTTGTGTCCATAATTGGGTACGTGTAGGTTGTATCCCATCAATTTGGCGATACGTGTTGATTTGGGGGTTTTTCTCCGACACGGGACTTTGAGCATGTCATATTTTGACACGGATACGTAGATTTGTATTTGACTCTTCGTATTGTTCATAAATAATATATATATGACTTGTTCGTGTCCTTCGGGGTACGTTTGGATGTGTGGTGGACTCGTGTCGCATGCGTATCCTAGATCTAGTGGGATACAGGGTGATACGTTCCATGTGTGTGCAATTTAATTGTAGATCTATTTTCTCTTGTGTTCTTGGCCTAAGTATTGTGTAATTATATATATGTATATATATACATATATTATTGTTATATATATTTATATATTAAATATCACAGATCTATATATCTATTATATATATATGTGTGTTGTATATTTATGTAGTTATTATTCTACATATGTAAGATCTACTAATTATTGTATATATATATGTGGTTGTTATGTATATATGTATATGGTGGTGAATATATAATATTTATGTAATATTGTGTCTTAGATCTATGTATCTATATATATACCATATGTGTAAATATTGAGATGTAGTTATTTCTTTTACATGTAAGATATATTATATATATTGTAGTATATATATGTTGTGGTTATGTATTATGTACATATATAAATATATAAGTGGTTATATTATACATATATATATATGTATAAATATTATTGTATGATTATATATACGTACACATATATGTATAGTTATATATATATATATATATATATATATATATATATATATATATATATATATATTACTATGTATGTGCTTGTATGTTACATATAGTTATTACGTACATATATATGTATGGGTGTATGTATATTCATTAGTAGTAATTATATGTGTATATTTAGTATATATATTTATGTGTTATATAAATATATTATATATATATATATGTCTTGTTATATATATTATAGAGCAAAGCTTTTGGCGACAACAACAAGCATCGCAACAGCAGCAGTGTAACAAACAGCACAGTAGCAGCAGCAGCAGGAGCAATAGCAAAAGCAGCAGCGTCGCGAAAGCAGTAGGAACAGAATCGGGAAAGCAGCAGCAGCAATAGTATACAGCAGCAGCAGCGACAACAGTTTAGCAACAGCAGTAGCGTCACGAAAGCAGCAGCAAAAGCATACAGCAGCAGCAGCGATAGCTGTTTAGCGACAGCAGCATAACCGTCGCTAAAACAACAGAGTATCAGCAGTATCGGTGAGTTTCAGCGATAGTGGGCGGCGACTTTAGCGACAGTTTGGTAGTTTTTATATATATTAGATATTTATATATAATAGTTATATATATATAGTATATATAGGGTATTAATATATATGTAAATATGTTCCTAATTGCTATTAGTATTTTAATATACTATATGTGTAATATTTAGTGTAGCATATATTATATTATGGGGTAAGTTAGTAGATGTGTATCATATGTTAAGTTAGTATCTATGTATTAGTATATAAAATATGTTAGTAGTAATAGGTAGTTAGGTATTAGTAAATATTAATAGTTATAGCTAGTAGTTGTATTAGATAAATACATATCAGCCTATAGTGTAGAGTTTGGGTAGGTAATATATACTAGATGGCATTACCTTGAGAAACCAAGGTAAGTACCAAGGTAATTGGGGATATCCAAGGTATTGGGTTTGGGTATCAATATTGGTTTAGTTTTGTGATACCAAGTTGGTTCAAAACCAAGGTATCCATTTAATATTAAGATTGTATATATATATTAATATTGTTTGACAATATGTGTATGTATGTTTTACCTATTGATTTACGTATCCAGAGATATGGTATCCTAATATCCTAAGATATAATTTTGTGACCCAAACTTTAGTATTTGAACCCAATATTTTTGTATTAGACTTATGCAACCAAGAAATAGGTAGTTGACCATAGTTTGACCATAGTTTGACTATAGTTGACTTAGAGTTGACCTAGTTTGACTTTTGACTTAGAAATGACTTTATGACCTAGAAGTTGACTAGTTTAATTTATTCTCTTTCCCAAAAACTTGTATTAATGCAATATTCCATATATAGGTCTGTGACACCAGTTCGGACAACGTTTTGCATTATTTGCTCTGGACCACAGGCGAGTACATTCTCTGATAGTTTCCATTATTTGATTACTACTATAATTCAAGTATTTAGAAATGTTACTTATGATTCTTGACACGATGGTACATAGATTGGTATTGTTATTGGATCGTCAGTCACGGGATATTACCTTGATTATGGAGATGGTATCGGATATTGTCCTTGTTGGTATTGGATAACATTGAATATTATAGATAAAATATTGGATACATTGGCTAGTGACGTGTCATGATTCGATCCATCATATCAGTCGGGACAGGGGGGAAATATCGATTAAATATGTGATCAAGAAACTATCGGCTAGTAGTGTAATCATTGGCTACTAACTAACTATGTAATTCACGTATGGTTGAGTTAGCTCCTTAGTGTAATCATTGAATCTCCCAGGCCGATCACATATTTAGTTAATATCTCAAAACACATAGTTATTGTAGATTTAATTATTAAGTTCATTGATTACCTTGTTCTATTTCTGACATTACAGTTCATCCCTTTATTCTTGTACGCATTGATTATATTTTGTTGCTAGTATTGCCTATTCTCTCATTGTTCTTGATTATCAGTTATATTCCCATCGTAGATAACATCTTCTATTTTACTGCTTTATAGTTTTTGTCAATTAATTGGAACTGCTATTGGGTTGTACTTCTCTCCATTCCTGACTGGAAAATATTTTTCAGAGGATTCGGAAGATTGGTGTCCGACATACTATGGACCTCAGCCTATAGATGGTGCAGACTTGGACCCACTAGTTCTGGAGTGACTGTCAAAAAATTTAGCCGGGTTCACTAGTTAGCATAGTTAGTTCTTTTTAGCATTTTGGTACCAGATTTATTTTTGGTATATATTTGTGTTTGGATATTATTTCTATTTGTTATTGTTATATTTTTAATTGCATAGTTATGTTAGACTTTTGTGATAACTTCTCGTGCCATAGAAATGTGATTGAGTATTATGTTGAATTAAGTTGATTACTCTCTTCTTGGAGTTGAGATATTATTGGAAGATTATGCATTTTGTGAGATAATTAGATAGTATAGTTGACCAAGACAGTGTTCTACCGCCGATGCTGCGGCGTAGGCTGGACGTTGTTCCCGACTTGCATCCCTACACCGGGTGCGGGTCGTGACACATTTTTAGTGGTGGCCCATACAGGTCAGGCTTCGCAATAGTGTGATGTCGTGGTAGTGCGACGACTTAGTTGTACTACTGCGAGCCTGCGATAGGATATAGGACATAGGATACTAGGATAAGAGAGGGATACTCATTCACAACTAGGAATTCCAATCTGAATTGAATCGCTACTTTTGATTCCTTCTGAATACCTTGAATATTGTTGTCATTCCTTGATAATATCTTCTCTTGTGTCGAATTGATCTCTTTTGTTTTGATCTGTCTTCAGGATACCGTCGAATACTAGATCCCATCGATCGGGAGCAGTTTCTGCGAGGTCTTCACCTCTCAATCTTTCACTCAGGTAGTAGGGTTTGTACCTCCTACAATATTAATTCATGTAGGAGTCTCGGCTGCCTTCGGGGGTTCTCCTCCATATGTTCCGAGGACTACTCCAGTTACATCTGAGGGACTTCCACCACCTCCATTTTTAGGAGATATCGTGCCGATGGTTGCACTGTTTAGAGAGATGATGGAGTTACAGAGGGCACAGATAGAGGCTCAGCACAGGCAGTCAGATATGATGCGACAGAGTATGGAAAATGCCCATCAGGTAGCTATTGCAGCAGTTTAGAGAGAGGCTCCTCCACAGCCACAGAATGTTCAACTCGAACCAAGCAACATTCAAAATTTCAAGAAGCTTGAGCCTCGAGTTTTCAAGGGAACAGAGGGTATAGTCTATGCTGACGATTAGCTTGAAGATATCGAGTGTCTCATGAAGGTGTCCCATCTTGCGGAGGATCTGAAGATTGAGGCGGTAGGACTCCAACTATTCGACGTTGCCCGCACTTGGTTCAGGAATGAGCCAATTCTTACTTATACGGGACAGTCTTGGGAAGTGTTCAAGGATCTTTTTAAGAAGAAGTTCTTTGCTCGGACAGACATATTAGAATTAGGAAGGCAATTTGAGAGCCTTACACAAGGGAGCATGTCCGTAGAGGAGTATGCCGTAGAGTTCGGAAGGCTGAGCCGATTTGCGGAGTACTTGGTGAGGGAGAAAGAAGTTCGGGCTATCCGTTTTCGCGAGGGTCTGAATTGGGAAGTGAAGATTCTTATTCCGTCTTTCTATGAGACATATTCTGAGATACTTTCAAAGGCACGCAAGGTCGAGCAGGAGTGGAACTTGAAGCCGAAGAGGGACCGTGATATGTTTAGGGGTGCCAGTAGCAGTGTGGGACCGACAAAGAGGTCACGGTTCCAGCAACAGCAGTTTCCAGTACAGTTCAGAGTTATCAGCAGTAATATCAGATGCAGGAGCCGATTGTTGCTCCAGTATAAGCTTCAGTACAGCAGATACCATAGCAGCCTCAGAGACAGGTGCAACAGGCTCCACAATGTTACGCCCCGATCTCCCGTAGGCTAAATCAGCCGTTCCCGCTAGGCGAGAATCACCGCGCCAGCGCTCCCGCGGAACGATCGCTTTGTGACCCATCCGGGCATGATGCCGCACGAGCGTGAGCCACGCCCCTACAAGGTCGTGGTTTATTGGCTGGCGGTAAGAGTTCTAGGCCACAGAGTCGCACAGATTATCCGAGTGCAGCGGAGTCATAAACGCATAGGCGATTGATAACAGGTTCACTGAGTCGACAATATAGCGAAAGCATTGAATAACACAAGTTGAAGTAAAGCAATTCTTTTATAGATATAAATAAGTGTTACAGACGGCGTATAGCCGAGATTACAAGTTGCTCAAGTCTCTCTCTCTGAAACAGTAAAAGCGTGCCAAGTGGCTACAATTATGGAATGATTGTACAGGCGATGTTCAAGCAATGTTCACAATATTATGTCTTGTATATGTGCTTCAGTTCTGGACGCAGCGCTCTAAGGCTCTAGAGGGAACTCCTGGCCTTAGCACACACGAAGGAGGCATCCGCACCGAACGAGGTTCTCCAGCACCCTGCATACAATCTGGTGGATTATCAGTACATTGAATGCACTGGTGGGGAAGCTACTCGCCCGCTCGGCAAATCCAAACACGTAATACAGGTTCCGTGCACCAACTATTATATTATCTTTCTAGTTGCTTTAGGATCAGTTTCATGCAAGATTTGAATAGCCTAACTCGTGTGGTAGTGTGCCGTGCGACATGAGAGAAAATATGGCGAGACTTACCAACTTACCAATTGTTCTTCCCTGTCTAAGGCAAACATTATTAATTCAAGCACGGGCAGGCATAAACATTCAGGGGCATTCATAATAAAAACCAAGGCAATAACATATTCAACACGAGAGTCGTTGTATCATGATCGTTCATATGTTCAGTTGTTCATCGATATGATACAATGACTCGTACGCGGATAGCCGCTAAGCGAGGATGACTTATCTATATGATAATTGTCGCTGGCATAGCCATAAGGGATACTAGTTAGTGGCGAGAATGATATGCAGTGAAAGAATAATGGGCGCTACATACCATCTTGTCCACCACAATGGACTATATAATAGAGTTCAGCCAGTGGAGAGAATGGTATGCAGCTAAAGAACAATGAGCGCTACATGCCATCTCGTCCAGCACAATAGACTGTACAATTACGTGAGTTCCATCCGGATCGGATCGGTCCCAGTGCACCGGTGACCATTCGTGGAACTATACCTCGTTTTCGAGTTGTCCGTGACATGCAGGTCTCTGGGGCTTTCCAATTTCACATCCTTTATAATACAATCAATAACACGAGTACAGTCATGAATTTCCGCTATGAACGAGCTTGGACAGGATTCTCGTTCAAAGGTAAACTTGATATGATCCCAGTACAATATTCACTTGTCTTGATGTATGCCCCTGGTTCGGGGATGCCTTAGCGACCCAACGATCCCGGATACTTGCAGGTTCAATTGCACAGAAGGACTATTTGATAGTCTCCTGGCTAACAAGAATGCATGCACAATACAATAACGTTAGACATTCGTTTAGCAGGCAAGCATGCGTTTCTAAGGAACATAAGCAGGCACATTTGCTCGGACCCGAAGGTAAGCCGAGAGATGAAACCGTAAGGGACTTGGCATGCGAGGGTCTGAATATAAGCAATATTTCATTTCCATGTTCTATCATAAGCAATACAAGTTGGGATTATTCCCTTAGCTAGGTGTGTTGGATTCATATTAGCATGCAGGGGGTGATTCACCTAGCGACTAGCATGTATTATTCTACATTTTATGTGTGCTGGCTAAGCAAAGACAAGTTCACCGTAGCCACCCACCTTAGCGATGATTCACCTCGGTTGAGCGATACGCCAAGCGAGCCTCTGAAAGCCTAAGCCGGATCCTGTAGGGACAAGTCTGGATATCCTTTGCCTCAAACGAGTACTCTCGCCTGAGCAAAGCGGAGTCGGGACATTGCACTCTTGTCGTTTGAATCGGCAGTCCGCTTGAACGGAACGGGGTGTTACATCCTACCCAACTCAGAAAAAGTCTTGTCCTTGAGACTTACTGAGGACAAGCAGTACATTTCAATCAATTTTGATTTAACGATACAAGGCTGAGGCAAACCTATACAAGTCATTGTACTTGTTTATTTGGATATTCACTTGCACAAGCGTTCAAGATCAGCATATCGCGAGTGTAGATCGTACACATACTCGAAGTTCCCCTCTAATACATGTATTTCACCAACTCGACGATAGCGAAGTCTTAGCACCCGAGTTTCACATCTTCTTGACTCTTGGATCGTGCACAAGTTCAATGTGTCCCTAAAACATATGCATTCAACCAAACTTAGAGATAGTGAAATCGAACAAGCTACTTGCGATAATCTCAAGGGTTCTCACTCAGGTTGGCACAAAGGCCACTCGCAGCACAATATCATACAAGCAATCATATCATTCGCAACGTATTTTGAAAGTATTTAGACTTATTGTTGGAATATTTCGTTTGGGACATTGAGAGAGAGCATGCACATAACCCACGAACGAGCTTTCGAAACTGAGATAATCGAAATAAAGTCCAAAGTCGTAGAAGCCAGGCTCTGATACCATTATGTCACGCCCCGATCTCCCGCAGGCTAAATCAGCCATTCCAGCTAGGCGAGAATCACCGTGCTAGCGCTCCCGCAGAACGATCGCTTTGTGACCCATCCGAGCATGATACCGCATGAGCGCGAGCCATGCCCGTGCAAGGCCGTGGTTTATTGGCTGGCGGTAAGAGTTCTAGGCCACAGAGTCGCACAGATTGTCCGAGTGCACCGGAGTCATAAACGCATAGGCGATTGATAACAGGTTCACTGAGTCGACAATATAGCGAAAGAATTGAATAACACAAGTTGAAGTAAAGCAACTCTTTTATAGATATAAACAAGTGTTACAGACGACGTATTACCGAGATTACAAGTTGCTCAAGCCTCTCTTTCTGAAACAGTAAAAGCGTGCCAAGTGGCTACAATTGTGGAATGATTGTACAGGCAATTTCAGGCAATATTTACAACATTATGTCTTGTATATGTGCTTCAGTTCCGGACGCAGCGCTCCAAGGCTCCAGAGGGAACTCCTGGCCTTAGCACACACGAAGGAGGCATCCGCACCGAACGAGGTTCTCTCGCACCCTGCATACAATCTGGTGGATTATTAGTACATTGAATGCACTGGTGGGGAAGCTACTCGCCCGCTTGACAAATCCAAACACGCAATACAGGTTCCGTGCACCAACTATTATGTTATCTTTCTAGTTGCCTTAGGATCAGTTTCATGCAAGATTTGAATAGCCTAACTCATGTAGCAGTGCGCCGTGCGACATGAGAGGAAATACGGCGAGACTTACCAACTTACCAATTGTCCTTCCCTGTCCAAGGCAAACATTATTAATTCAAGCACGTGCAGGCATAAACATTCAGGGACATTCATAATGAAAACCAAGGCAATAGCATATGCAACACGAGAGTCGTTATATCATGATCGTTCAGGTGTTCAGTTGTTCATCGATGCGATACAATGACTCGTACGCATATAGCCGCTAAGCGATGATGACTTATCTATATGACAATTGTCGCTAGCATAGCCATAAAGGACACTAGTCAGTGGCGAGAATAATATGCAGCGAAAGAACAATGGGCGCTACATACCATCTCGTCCACCACAATAGACTATATAATAGAGTTCAGCCACTGGAGAGAATAGTATGCAGCGAAAGAACAATGAGCGATATATGCCATCTTGTCCAGCATAATAGACTATATAATAACATGAGTTCCATCCGGATCGGATCGGTCCCAGTGCCCCGGTTACCGTCCGTGGAACTATACCTCGTTTCCGAGTTGTCCGTGATATACAGGTCTCTGGGGCTTTCCAATTTCACATCCTTCATAATACAATCAATAACACGAGTACAGTCATAAATTTTCACTATGAACGAGCTTGGACAGGATTCTCGTTCAAAGGTAAACTTGATGTGATCCCAGTACATTATTCATTTGTCTTGATGCATGTCCCTGGTTCGGGGATGCCTTAGCGACCCAACGGTCCCGGATACTTGCAGGTTCAATTGCATAAAAGGACTATTTGATAGTCTCCTGGCTAACAAGAATGTATGCACAATACAATAACGTTAGACATTTGTTTAACAGGCAAGCATGCGTTTCTAAGGAACATAAGAAGGCACGTTTGCTCGGACCCAAAGGTAAGCCGAGAGATGAAACCGTAAGGGACTTGACATACGAGGGTCTGAATATAAGCAATATTTTATTTCCATGTTATAGCATAAGTAATACAAGTTGGGATTATTCCCTTAGCTAGGTGCGTTGGATTCATATTAGCATGCAGGGGGTGATTCACCTAGGGACTAGCATGTATCGTTCCACATTTTATGTGTGCTGGCTAAGCAAAGACAAGTTTACCGTAGCCACCCACCTTAGCGATGATTCACCTCGGTTGAGCGATACGCCAAGCGAGCCTCTGAAAGCCTAAGTCGGATCCTGTAGGGACAAGTCTGGATATCCTTTGCCTCAAACGAGTACTCTCGCCTGAGCAAAGCGGAGTCGGGATATTACACTTTTGCCGTTTGAATCGACAGTCCGCTTGAACGGAATGGGGTATTACTCATAATGCACCTATTGTAAGAAGATTGGGCACACTTGGGAGATATGCCGGAAGAGACTTGGAGCATGCTTACATTATGGATCAACGGAGCATATGGTGAAAGATTGTTACTGGACACTTTAACGTCTAGGCTAGGGTACAGATCGAGGGCAGAGAGGTAGAGTTAGGCCACCTGTAGCACCGCAGATTGCTCATCACCCGCAGAGGGAGCTACCTCGGCAGGGCGGAGCATTTGTGATAACGGTCGAAGAGACCGATATTACAGGTGATGGGTTAGCGAGTTCTGTTCTGTTCCTTCCATCTATTTTGATTGATTGCTTCTTTTGTACCTTTTGGATGCTTGTGTTGTATAGTTAGTGTAGCTAATAGAATACCCTGACAGAGACAACAGTAATAAAGACAGGCAGAGACCATGACCATGCATGTTGTTCTTTGCATAGTATTGGTCTTTGTATGATATTAGATAAGACCTTATTAGACTATGATTGCTGGGGGTTTGACCTAGAAGGAGTATGATCACCCTTAAATTTCGAGGACGAAATTATTCTAAGGGCGATAGACTTGTCACTACCACATTTTCTAGGAAAGAGTATATTGGTCATTTGATAATTAATTAAATATTGTGCATGTTAAATATTTATTTGTTATATTATTTATTTATTTTTAGAATATTAGATTTATTTTTGGACTTGTGTAGTGGACCTAACTTGTTAGAATAGATCCATGGACCCAACATTTAATTTTAGTTAGATTTGAGCCTAATAATTAGAAGCCCATTTATTATGAGGATGATTAATTAAGTTAAACCCATTAGACTATAATCTTCCCTCCTTAATTAATTTTTCATGAGAGGCCCCAAGGGATATTTTAGACTTTACATAGTAGCTTGAGGGAGGGGGCAAGTGAGGCCTATATAAAGGGGATGAAAACTTTCTCTCTCTTTATTTTTTATTCCAAATCTAGATCTAGAATTTTCCTCAACCAAATTCCATCAAATCTCTACCAAATTTCCACCCAATTCCTTCTCAAATCACCATTAGAGACTAGAAGAACAAGGATCTAGAAGGAGAAAGCAAGGATCTACAAAGAGGAGTAAGGATCTACAAGTTGAAAGCCAATTTTACCAATTTTGGAGGTTTCATTGGGAATCCATCTCCCAATAGGTACAATTCAGTTTTTTCCCCTTAATTTAGGTTCTAAATCTGAAATTTAACCATGAGAATCAACCCATATGCATAGGCTACCCATAGGATTTGGTTTTGTGTTCATAGGAGGCCTATTGAGAAAGTTATGGTAATTTTTGTGTCAATTTTGGGGAATTCCGAGATTGACATTTATTGTGTGTGTCAATTGATCCTATAAATCAATTTGGCATGTGCTTGTGTGTTTGGGGCTAGTGTCGTGTCCACAATTGGGTACGTGTAGGTCGTATCCCATCAATTTGGTTATATGTGTTGATTTGGGGGTTTTTCTCCGACACGGGACTTTGAGCATGTCACATTTTGACACGGACACGTAGATTTGTATTTGACTCTTAGTATTGTTCATAAATAATATATATGTCTTGTTCATTTCCTTCGGGGTACGTTTGGATGTGTGGTGGACTCGTGTCGCATGCGTATCCTAGATCTAGTGGGATATGGGGTGATACGTTCCATGTGTGTGTAATTTAATTGTAGATCTATTTTCTCTTGTGTTCTTGGCCTTGGTATTGTGTAATTATATATATGTATATATATACATATATTATTGTTATATATTTATGTATTAAATATTATAGATCTATATATCTATTATATATATGTGTTGTATATTTATGTAGTTATTATTCTACATATGTAAGATCTACTAATTATTGTATATATATATGTGGTTGTTATGTATATATGTATATGGTGGTGAATATATTATATTTATGTAATTTGTGTCTTAGATCTATGTATCTATATATATACCATATGGGTAAATATTGAGATGTAGCTATTTCTTCTACATGTAAGATATATTATATATATGTTGTGGTTATGTATTATGTATATATATAAATATATAAGTGGTTATATTATACTTATATATATATATATATATATATGTATACATATTATTGTATGATTATATATATATATATATATATATGTATGTATGTCTTGTTATATATATATTATAGAGCAGGAGCTTTTGGCGACAACAGCAGCAGTATAACAAACAGCACAGCAGCAGCAGCAGCAATAGCAACAGCAGCAGCGTCGCAAAAGTAGCAACAGCAGCAGAGTCGCGAAAGCAGCAGCAGCAGTAATAGTATACAGCAGCAGCAGCGACAGCAGTTTAGCAACAGCAGCAGCGTCGCGAAAGCAGCAGCAACAGCAGCAACAATAGCATACAGCAGCAGCAGCGACAGCAGTTTAGCGACAGCAGCATAACCGTCGCTAAAACAGAAGAGTATCAGCAGTATCGGTGAGTTTTAGCGACAGTGGGCAGCGACTTTAGCGACAGTTTGGCAGTTTTTATATATATTAGATATTTATATATAATAGTTATATATAGGGTATTAATATATATGTAAATTTGTTTCTAATTGCTATTAGTATTTTAATATACTATATGTATAAAATTTAGTGTAGCATATATTATATTATGGGGTAAGTTAGTAGATGTGTATCATATGTTAAGTTTGTATCTATGTATTAGTATATAAAATATGTTAGTAGTAATAGGTAGTTAGGTATTAGTAAATATTAATAGTTATAGCTAGTAGTTGTATTAGATAAATACATATCAGCCTATAGTGTAGAGTTTGGGTAGGTAATATATACTAGATGGCATTACCTTGAGAAACCAAGGTAAGTACCAAGGTAATTGGGGATATCCAAGGTATTGGGTTTGGGTATCAATATTAGTTTAGTTTTGTGATACCAAGTTGGTTTAAAACCAAGGTATCCATTTAATATTAAGATTGTATATATATATATTAATATTGTTTGACTATATGTGTATGTATGTTTTACCTATTGATTTACGTATCCAGAGATATAGTATCTTAGTATCCTAAGATATAATTTTGTGACCCAGACTTTAGTATTTGAACCCAATATTTTTGTATTAGACTTATGCAACCTAGAAATAGGTAGTTGACCATAGTTTGACCATAGTTTGACTATAGTTGACCATAGTTGACTTAAAGTTGACCTGGATTGACTTTTGACTTAGAAATGACTTTATGACCTAGAAGTTGACTAGTTTAATTTATTCTCTTTCCCAAAAACTTGTATTAATGCAATATTCCATATATAGGTCTGTGACACCAGTTCGGACAACGTTTTGCATCATTTGCTCTGGACCACAGGCGAGTACATTCTCTGATAGTTTCTATTATTTGATTACCACTATAATTCAAGTATTTAGAAATGTTACTTATGATTCTTGACACGATGGTACATGGATTGGTATTGTTATTGGATCGTCAATCATGGGATATTACCTTGATTATGGAGATGGTATCGGATACTGTCCTTGTTTGTATTGGATAATATTAAATATTATAGATTAAACATTGGATACATTGGCTAGTGACGTGTCATGATTCGATCCATCATATCAGTCGGGACGGGGAGGGGAATACCAATTAAATATGTGATCAAGAAACTATCAACTAGTAGTGTAATCATTAGCTACTAACTAACCATGCAATTCATGTATGGTTGAGTTAGCTCCATAGTGTAATAATTGAATCTCCCAGGCCGATCATATATTTATTTAGTATCTCAAAACGCATAGTTATTGTAGATTCTATTATTCAGTTTATTGATTACCTTGTTCTATTTCTGACATTATAGTTCATCCCTTTATGCTTGCATGCATTGACTATATTCTGCTGCTAGTATTGCCTATTCTCTCATTGTTCTTGATTATCAGTTATATTCTCATCATAGATAGCATCTTTTATTTTACTGCTTTATAGTTTTGTCAATTAATTGGAACTGCTATTGGGTTGTACTTCGCTCCATTCATGACTGGAAAATATTTTTCAGAGGATCCGAAAGATTGGTGTCCGACATACTACGGGCCTCAGCCTATAGATGGTGCAGACTTGGACCCACTAGTTCTGGAGTGACTGTCGGGAAATTTAGCCGGGTTCACTAGTTAGCATAGTTAGTTCTCTTTAGTATTTTGGTACCGGATTTATTTCCGGCATATATTTGTGTTTGGATATTATTTCTATTTGTTATTGTTATATTTTTAACTGCATAGTTATGTTAGACTTCTGTGATATCTTCTTGTGCCATAGAAATATGATTGAGTATTGTGTTGAATTAAGTTGATTACTCTCTTCTTGGAGTTGAGATATTATTGAAAGATTATGCATTTTGTGAGATAATTAGATAGTATAGTTGACCAAGACAGCGTTCTACCGTCGATGCTGCGGCGTAGGCTGGGCGTTATTCCCGACTTGCATCCCTACACCGGGTGTGGGTCGTGACAGCTGTATACTGGCAATATGCCGGTAAATCATACGTAGGAGACATAACACAAAATCATAGAGAATTCTATGTGAGTGGTATACCGATGGTATATCGGCAAAAGTATACAAGTGGTAAGCCACTGTAATCCTCCTATTTTTTATTCTTATTTTTTAGTAATTATAATTATTGGAAATTTTCTTAAAAATCGTGAGAGTTGCACATAAACACATGTTACAACTATGTCACAATACCCAAAAATATGTAACGCTGTGTTAGTTATAGCTCTTAGAGGCTCACATATAGTTTTAGAAATATTTTTATGTCTTTTAGGTTTAAAAAACTTATATATTTTCTAGATTTTTTTTTGGATATTTTTATGATTTATTTATAGTTAAATAGAACTAAACTAAATTAGTAAATAATTTTTGTAATTAAAAACTGTATTATACGATCATATATATAATCAGCAGTCTAGTCAGCCGCCTCTATATATACTATATTAAACCCTAATTTTTGTCTAATTTATTTTAGAGAGGAGAGAGAGCGTTTGCTCTGTACGAGATTTTTGAGTTCTTCGACATTCACAAATTCATTGCCACCAATCCCGATATCCGATACACGTGCCATATTTTATTGGAACCGTATCGAGGTAAAAAATTTGAATATCTAATTTTTTTTCTGTAATTCGAAACCTATAATTCTGGAAAATTATTTTAGTGTCGGTTGTCCGAGGCACCTTTTCGGTTAACTATTTTTGAGATTACGGGAGATCCCGAACTCGTTTTCATGATACATTTGATGTTTCATAAACCTAACATAGAGATATATAATATATAATTTTCCATAATTTACTAGGTTAGTTTTCTATTCTGTTTAATTCAAAGAAATCTTAGGTGACTAGTAAACCACTGAAACGTTAATTTGAAAACCATAACTCCGATATCTCGCAATCGATTCGAGAATCTTGCGAACCATCAATTTTAGCATTTTTGTGACGCAAAAATCTACATGTTCATATACTCAAATTTTAGGTTTGTATTGGTTGACTTTTTGGTCAACATAATTCTTCGATTTGCGTTCCACGAATTCCGAAAATTGCAAACATAGTTTACTTAAGGTATAACTTATAATTCAGAATATTAATTGATAAATACTAATTATAAAGACTAGTATGACCCAAGTTTTATTCGATTTTGAGACAGTCGACCGGATCATCGTTTTGTGGGCCACACGATCCGATTCGACGGGCGATATTGTGATCGGTTCATCAGAATCCAAACATGGACATACCGTTGAGTTTGTATCGTCATTTAGACTTTGTTTCACCTATAATATGTTGAATATACAGACATTTAGTTCTGGTACATTTTTCGATGCAAAGTGGGCCACAAGCCGATTTCGTTTTGATATGAAATTGCTATTTTTGCCTCTGTATCTAAATTAGACTTATGGGTAGTGTTTTCTGACTTTTTTCATCTATTCTAAAAACGTTGATGATGTATATTTCAACATCCGAAGATGTTAGTATATCTTTCCCTTTTCGTGCTACTATTGACTTGTGTTCACTACCAGTTCCAAAACTTGGAATAATTTGGTATGTCTGTGGATGAGTACGCTACGGAGTTTGGTAGGATGGGCTGATTTGCAGAGTACATGATGAGGGGTGCGGAGGATAGGGCACGACGGTTCCAAGTGGGTTTGGTCCAGGAGGTCAAGGTTCACAACTCTTCGGCCCATACAACTTATGCTTATATATTGGCAGAGGCTCAAAGGGTCGAGGTGTATCTGGGCCTTAGACCCAAAAGGACACGTGATTTAACAGGAGGTGCTGGTAGCTCGGGACCGACAAAGCATCCCCATTTTCAACAGGGAGTTTTCCAGCCTCAGCAGGAGTACCACCCACCGGTTAGAGCTCCAGTTCAGTAGAAACCACAAAGCTAGATATAGAGAGCACCTATTGGTGCATACTATAAGAAGTTTGGGCATACCTGGAATGTCTGCAGGAGGAGACTGAAGGTATGTCTATTTGGTGGATTAGCTACGCACCAGATGCGAGACTGTCTCGTTGTGCCTCCAATTGGTGGAGCACCAGACTAGAGAAGTCCAGTTAGGCCACCTGTGGCACAACAGATTGCCCAACACTCGCAGAGGGAGACTGTCACACTCTGTCCCTGAATAATTGGGCATTGGTCGTGGGTACGTCCAGCCTACGCCGCAACATCGGCAATAGAACATTGTATTGATATTCTAGACTATCTATCAATAATGATCATCAACACATAATGATAACTCAATGAATATGAATACTCAATCACAAAATCTATAAGGAAGAAAAATGCACAAATATCATATAAGGAGAATAAAATAAGAGTCAACACTTCTCACGAGACTAATAATATTCAAGAGTCTCCAAAAAGAATAAAAGAACTAATTTCAAGCTGGAGACAAATCCAGTACAAGTAATCTATCTATCTACTGAACTATAGGCAATGTGTCATCGGCCTCAACTGGGATGAGTCCCTCTTGAGCCACAGTCTCTAGCTCTAGGCCTACTACGTCCTAAGGCCCGTAGTGAGTGTGATACCACTCCACAGTGTTATCTGAGAAAAATATATTCAGTCAGGATTGGAGAGAAATACACCTCTAACAACAGTTCCAATAAATGATAAAGACTATGTAGCAGTAAATAAAGAGAATATACAAGGTAAATAGAGCATGGAAGGAATATACAGAAATAAGAATGAAAAAAATATATATACAAGAGAAATGGACATCATATATCAAAGTCAGGAGATACAACTAGCTAAGTGAGTGAGTACTAGCTTTAATATGTGATCGGCTTGGGTCTTTTGTTCAGGAATCATGGCCTAGTTAATCATACGTGCGGTGTATGATTAACACTATGCAGGAAAACAAGAACTGCGGGGTATGATCACATTTCTACACTAAATACTTCCCGCTCCCGATTGATATAGTGGATCCAACCATGGCACGCTATGACACAGGATTCTCTGAGAAGGTAGGTAGTCTCCCCAAGAATTATTGTCCATACAAGTACAAGAACTATAGGGCTTGCACAGGATATGTTAGGAACCATCAAGAATAACATCTCATGACAGAATCCAGAAATACCAATCCGTGTAATCATGTGTCAAGAAGTCAAGAATATCTACACTAGATATAAGAAACATAGAAAATATCATAAATGAGAAACTAACAGAGAATGTACTCGCCTGGAATCCGGAATAAAGTATCAACAGTATCTGTAACAGTATCTCGAAGACCTAAATATGGAATATCATATCAATACAGTGTTTTGAAATGATAATAATGTTAAACTAGTCAAATTCTAGGTCCTTAGGCCACTTCTAAGTCAAACACAGTCAAACTATGTCAACTCTAGGTCAAACAAGTCAAACTAGTCATTTCTAGGTTGTACTAGCCTATATCTAAGTTATTAGGTGGGTATTTACATGATACTAGCCATACTAGCTAAAACTAGGTATTGGATACCTTATGATATCAATATACCTATAATCTCATTAATATGGTATTAGTATCTATACATATATAAATTACACAATACTATATACAATATAACTTAATACCAATATCTAACTTGATATCTAATATCGACAACCAATTAACTACACTAGGACCCATTACATTGGCCTATAACTAATATATCATTACTTACCTATTAATATCTCAACATTTCTAACACTAACAATACTCATTAATACCTAGTACTATACCCTCACTCCAACAACCTTACACCTTACTAACACTGGCATTACACTACCTTAAACACAATGACACGACTGCACATACCCCTAAACACTTGTACATCCAAATGCACAACGGACACAACGTTCAGTTTACCTTCCAAAAACCCTGCACTCATGGTACATGATACACTCTTATACCTATATACCCTGAACTAGAGTGCAACTGATACCTCACATTGTAGAAGCATGAAAAATATGCTGCAGAATTATACGCAGTATGCATAAAACCCGCGTAAAGCAGAGTTTCAGTGCTGTGTGGCGTAAGACATGACTTCAGAGCCATCGGCGTACAGCAGAGCTTCATCGCTAGTACATCGTAAAAGATAGCTCCAGAACAACCTGCATAATGCAGTATTTCCAGAGTGCTTTGGCGTAAAAAAGTTGTTACATCGCCACTTTGGCGTAAAGCGTGCTCGCTTTTAATGCAGTGGGAAGTTGTACGAGGAACTCTTCGTATTCTTCGAACGAACCTATCAGATCATGCTGAAGACCTGACCCCTGACAAAGAGTACTGCACAACTACCCAGACGACGGCTGTAATAATGATTCGGCACAGAGACCCAGACCGTCGTTTAGTGACATTTCCTTAATACAAATTGCTTTTTACGCATTCAAGAGAATACGCTGCCTAGTTTTACACAGGCAGACGTGAGCTTTTACGCTCAGCAGGAGACGAAGCGAACCGCCACATCAAAATCTGCTCTTCGTGCAGAACTCGAGGCACATCTCTGCAATTAATGCGCGTGATGGGGGCAGATCTCTGTATTTAATGCACAAGATTTGGTTCTACTTTCGAAGACTGGGTGAGCCATAATTATGGCTAATACGTCCACATCATCACCTCTGCATATTACGCCATCAGGCTATTTTCAGCTATAGGAGCACGATGTATGCTATCTCCTTGAAATACGTCGACCTGGCTATTTTCAACTATAGGAGTACGCCGTATGCTATCTCCTCGGAATACGCCAACTCAGGCTATATTTGCATTGGTGCGTGATAAGGCTATTTGGTCCAGAATAAGCTCAAGACCTCAGTCCAGGAAGGAGGATCGGCTATCTTTTACGCTAGCTACTTATCTATGCAGCATCAGGCTTCTATGTCTACTGGGCTTCTATGCCTACTTGGCTCCTACGCCAACTTGATAACTATTTGGCTTATACGCCATTGTGACAGTCATTGGCTTCTACGCCAACCTTTTCTACGTGAGGGGCAGTTACCCACGTGGCTTGCATGGCGTGATCTCCGCAGCAGTTATACGTGTTACCTCATAATGGGACAATCGTCACACGCAGAGTTGATAGATTATTTATACGTGGGTGGCAGTTATTATAACCGCTACGTAAAAAGTGCCACACTCTCCACTGCTCGGCTCCTACGTCGACTGGACGGTTACTGTCACTAAACTCTATAAATAGAGACCTCCGTCCACGGAGGACAAAGGTCAAACAGAGGTCAAAAAAATCAAAGAGAGAAGAATCCAGAGCACAGACAGAGAGTAGTGATTGACGATTTTGGCATCGAGCATCCACTCCTTCTTGCAATCTTTGAAGCTTCTCTGTCTTCTACAGCACTTCTTCATCATCGTGTGGTCCAAGGGACAAAGTGATCAACCGCAGATCAGACTCCTATAGCAATATTTCTCCATAATCAAACTTTTGTACTTAACATCCTCGTATAGGATTAATTGTACTTCTTCTTTTTCTTGTTTGTAAACCAAAGAAAGGGTTTCGTATAAACCTAGTTTTATTTCTTTCGTTTATTATCAAACACAAGATGGCGACTCTGCTGGGGATCGAACCCAGAATCTCTAGTTTCGTAGACCATTAAGGTTGTAGCTTCGCAACCTGCGCGCCCTAAGCGTAAAACTATGTCTCCCGTCTGTGACGTGGTAGACAAAGCTTCTGGCCATGCCACGGTGCTAACCCAGAAGTCTATTGCGCACCCCGTGCATAAAACTCTGTCTCCCGTCTGTGACGTGGCAGACAAAGCTTCTGGCAATACCTCAGTGCTAATCCAGAAGTCTACTCCGCGCCTTGCGCATAAAATTCAGTCTCCCGTTTGTGACGTGGCAGACAAAATTTCTGATGATGCCTCAGCGCCAATTCAGAAATTCCAAACGCGCTCCGCACGTAGAAGTACATCTTTCCTCCGTGGAAAAGCATATGGCCCTTGTAATCAACGCAAGGACAAACAAGTGGCGGATCTCCCGACCTCTCGGCCTTTATGCCATAAAAAGAAGAATCTGCCCGCTCTCCAGATTATGCGAGAAGCTGATGGCCGATTGAGGACTTCCTCAGTTTTACGCCAGCCTGAGCAAAGTTCCAGATTACGCCAGGACAAGCCCCCCAGCATAAAGAAGGCCCAGTTTGTGGGAATATACGCTCCTCATGGATCATGTGATGCTCACATGGCGAAATTGCTCTACTCATATGTCACGACCTGCACCCAAAAAATTGGGCATGAGTCGTGGGTACGTCCAGCCTACGCCGCAGCATCGGCGGTGGAATGCTGTCTAGGTCAACTATCTAAATAACAATCTCACACAATCAATATATAAACCTGTCACGATCTCAACTCCAAACGGAGGAGCAATATCATAATGATAACCAAGTACTCAATCATGAATCTAAGAACGATAAGATAACAAAGAAGTCTAACAGCTACCAAGTCTAAACAATTGTAACTAAAAACAACCACAATAATAATAATAATAATAATAATAATACATCATCCAAAATCATATACAATACAAGGTCTTAATCTAATTGTGAATCGAGACTTGCATGGGGCCGCCACCAAAAACGTGTCACGATCCGCACCCGAAAAATCGGGCATGAGTCGTGGGTACGTCCAGCCTACGCCGCAGCATCGGCGGTAGAACGCTGTCTAGGTCAACTATCTAAAAAACAATCTCACGCAATCAATATATAAACCTGTCAAGATCTCAACTCCAAACGGAGGAGCAATATCATAATGATAACCAAGTACTCAATCACGAATCTAAGCACGATAAGATGACAAATAAGTCTAACAGCTACCAAGTCTAAACAACTACAACTAAAAACAACCACAACAACAATAATAATAATACATCATCCAAAATCATATACAATACAAGGTCTCAATCCAAAATCGGAAACAAATCCGGTGCTAAAAGCTAATAAAAACAATAACAAGGTCCTAGTGATCCCGGCTACCAACCCGAAAATCATCCCTAAACTAGAGGGTCCTTGTCTGCACCATCGACAGGCTCAGGTCCATAAAACGTCGGACACCAATCCTCCGGATACTCTGGAAAAATATGTCCAGTTAGGACTGGAGCAAGTACATCTCTAACAGCAGTTCCATTTAAATGATAAAAACTATAAAACAGTTGTAGCAAGTAGCAAGAAGAATAAAATAAAGTATGGAACAAGAAATATACATATCACTGGTGTATAAAGATAAAGATGCATGGATATCAGAAATAAGATAGCAATAACTGTAAGATGCAAGAAATCTAAACTAAGAGTAAGTCTGTGCACATGAACGTGTAGTGAGTCCAGCATGAAATACAAATAGAGAGTCAAGTCCAGAAATATGTAAGTGAGACCAGCAAGAAATGCAAGTGAGTCCAGACTATAAAGAATGAACTCGGTGTCTTTGAAATACTTGTTTCGATATGTAAACGGCTAGGGGTAAGTACGGCTCACCGCGCACTGGGTGCGCGGCTGCTATCATTCCAGATTAGACCAGAGGGAGTGATTCCTGATGATTCCAGATGGAAATGTTTACATGTCTACTCGAGTATTTCCTCGCCCCGACTAATACAAGTGAATCCAAGAGCCGACACGTAAATCAAGTATGAGTCCAGCCAGAAACATGAGTGATGCCTGTAGGTGATGCCAGTAGTGATTCCAAAATAGAGGCCAGAAACATGAAAAATACGTGTCGCAAGTAAATGAATCCAGAAATACCAGTCCGTGTCCCGTGTTATGCCAGAATAATCAGATGATACTATACTAGAAGCTGAATCATAATAATTATCAGATAATGAAAACTATCAAAGAATATACTCGCCTGACGTCCTGAGCAACTAGCGATCCGAACTGGTATCGCAAGGACCTATTGTAAAAATTAAGGTTAAACTGGGTTTTAATGAGTTAAACAGATATAAAATAACTAAAAATAGGCTTCTAGGGTAGTTCTAGGTCAAACGGGTCAAACCGGTGAAATCTGGGTCAAAAAGTCAACTCTGGGTCCAAAAAGTCAACTCTGGGTCAAATCTAGGTCAAAAGTTGACTTTGGCGGTCAACCGAGTCAACTACGGTCAAGTTTGTAACACCCCGTTCCGCTCAAGCGGACTGCCGTTTCAAACGGCAATAGTGCAGCTGTCCCGACCCGCTTTGCCTCAAACGAGAAGCAAAGGATATCCAGACTTGTCCCTACAGGAAATCAACTTCGGCTTTCAGAGGCTCGCTCAGGCGTATCGCTCTACCGAGGCAAATCATCGCTAAGGTGGGTGGCTACGGTAAACTTGTCTTTACTTAGCCAGCACACATAAAATCTGGAATATTTATGCTAGTCGCTAGGTGAATAACCCCCTGCATGCTAATAAATCCAACGCACCTAGCTAAGGGAATAATCCCAACCTGTATTGCTATGCTAGAACATGAAAAATGAAATACTGCTTATGTATGTTCAGACCCTTGCATGCTATATCCCTAACGGTTTTATCTCTCGGCTTACCTTCGGGCCCGAGCAAACATGTTGCTTATGTTCCTTAGAACGCATGCTTGTCTGCTTGTACGTTGCCTTGACTAAATACTTGTAACATAAGCCAGGCCAACACCCTGTCATACAGGATATTGTTCAGACCGTCTAAGAGAATGGAAAACAGGCAATGCATCTTGTCTTGTACTATTGTTGCCTCAACAGCTTGCCTCTTGTCTTGTACTCTTGTCTTGTACTCTTGTCTTGTACGCTTGTTGCCCCAACCATGTAAATGGATAATTTACCCGAGATGCCGTTCGATCACGGACAACTTGTGCACAGGGATGGTCTAGCGGGCGATGCTGGGGCACTGGCATCGTCCCGGTCCGGGCGAGACCAATTATTCTTAGTCTCTTGTTCGGTGGAATAGCATGCAGCGCCTCTTGTACTTTCGTTGCACACCATTCTCGTCAAAGACTAAATAGTCTCTTGTTCGGCGGAGTGGTTTGTAGCGCCCCTTGTATTTCGTTGCATACCATTCTCGTCAAGACTATACCGTCCATTATGGCATACGCCAGTAATCGCCTTGTATTTAACTTGTTGCATGCTTATTGGTAAAAACAAACAAAGATAACAAGTCATCCTCGCTTAGCGGCTATCCGCGTGCGAGATATTGTATCGCATGAAATAATTAACTGAACACCTGAACGATTTTGAAATAAGTACTCGTGTTTGCATATGTTATGCCTCCTGAATGCTTATACATGCTCCTGCTTAAATTAACAATGTTTGCCTTGGACAGGGAAGGATAAATGGTAAGTTGGTAAGTCTCGCCGTGTTTCCTCAAACATCGCACGGCGCACTGCCCGACACGTTAGGCTATTCAATGTTTGCATGAAACTGATCCTAAGGCAACTAGAAAGACAACTTAATAGTTGGTGCACGGAACTTATATTACGTGTTTGGATTTGTCGAGCGGGCGAGTAGCTTCCCCACTAGTGCATTCAATGTACTGATAATCCACCAGTTTGTATGCAGGGTGTCACTACCATATTTTAGGAAAAAGGGTATTTTAGTAATTTCCTATTTAAATAAATATTGTGCATGGTAAATAATTTTTGTTGTATTATTTAATTATTGTTGGATGTTATTTAATTATTTTGGACTTATTTTAGTGGACCCAACTAGTTTAGTTTGGACCCATGGACCAACATGAATTAAATAGTTAGATTTGGCCCATTTAGAAAGCCCATGGTTAAGGAGATGGATTAAATTAATTAAGTGATTAGACTAGAAGCTTCCTTCCTTAATTATTTCTTCATGAGAGGCCCCAAGGGGTACATTGGACATTTTATAATTGCTTGGGAGAGGGGCAAGGCCGGCCTATTAAAAGAGGGAGGAAATTTCTCTCTCCTCTCATTCTCATTCCAAATCTAGATCTAGAATTTCCTACTCCCAAATTCTCTCCATTCCCATTCCAATTCTCCACCAAATTCATTCCAAATTCTTCCCAATTCACCATTAGAAAGTTGAGAAGCAAGGATCTAGAAGGAGGAAGCAAGGATCTACAAAGAGGAGCAAGGATCTATAATTTGGAAGCAAGTTCATCTCAATTGGAGGTTTCATTGGGAATCCATCTCCCAATAGGTATAATTTAGTTTTTCCCATTAAAATAGCTTCTAAATCTGAGATTTAATCATGTAAAATCAACCCATATGTATGTACTACCCATAGGAATTTGTTTTGTGTTCATAGGAGACCCATGGAGAAAGTTATGGTGCTTTTTGTGTCAATTTTGTTGGAATTCCGAATTTACATTTTGTTGTGTGTGTCAATTGATCCTATAGATCAATTGGACATGTGCTTATGTGTTTGAGGCTTGTGTCGTATCCATATTTGGGTAGATGTGGTTCGTATCCCAACTATTTGGTGATACGTGTCATTTTGGGGGTTTTTCCTCCGACACGGGGCTTTGAACATGTCGTATTTTGACACGGACACATAGATCTATATATGCATTTTGATTTATATATGTATATATATAGGTGTTTTTTGTGAGGTATAATACTAATAATAATATATTATTTTATTTGTATAAATATTGGTTTGTATATACATTATTTAGAGTGTGCATTATTTGTATTATTAGTATTCTTGTGTGGGTATCTTTTGGGATCTAATTTTGATTCCTAAATTGTTGTATTTTATTTCTATATTATTTATATAGATTTCTTGTGAGGTTGACCTTGGTTTGACCATGTTTGACTTTAGTTGACTTTAGAGTTGACCATAGTTGACTTTTGACTTAGAATTTATTTATTGACCTAGAAGTTGACTAGTTTGACTTGTTCTCTTTCCGGGACATTGTATTAATGTGGTATTCTATATCTAGGTCTTCGAGGTACCGAGTCAGACATCTGTGAGACTGTTCTTTGGACTTCAGGCGAGTACATTCTCTGATAGTTTCTCATTTATGATATCCTCTATGTTCGTTGTATCTAGTGTAGATATTGTTTCTCTTGACACTATGGTTATACGGATTGGTATATCCGGATCTCGTCATGAGATGTCATTCCTTGGTATATGGTGTATATGGTGCAAGTATTGTTTCATTGGTTATCTTGTACATGTACAGACACCGATTTTCGGGAGGAGTCGCTCTCTTCTTGGGAAATCTAGTGCCATAGCATACCGTGGTTGGATCTATTATACCAGTTGGGGGTGGGGAGTATTAGTATAGATATGTGATCAAATCCCTATTGAATAAAGTATTGGTAAGCGAATAGTGTTGATCATGCACCACACGTATGATTAGCCAGGCCGCATTGTATCTTGCCCAAGCCGATCACATGTTAAGCTAGTACTCACACACTTAGTCATTAGTATTATTATTTCATTGGCATATTGTTTATTATTGTATTTTTTTCCAGTATTTCCTTATTGTCTATATATCTCTTGTATCTATTTTGTGCATCCTGTTTATCCACAGCTATTTACTGTTACATAGTTTTTATCATGGATTAGAACTGCTGTTAGAGATGTACTCTGCTTCTTTCCTGACTGGATATATTTTTCCAGATGACACTGAGGAGTACCCTACCTATTATGGACCCTAGGATGTTGTGGGTTTAGATTCGGAGACCCTGGCTCAAGAGGGACTTATCCCAACTGAGACAGTTGACCCTGGAGTGTAGCTTGTAGTATGATAGTATTCTTTTGTACTGGATTTGTCTCCAGCTTATTTTTGTTACTCTTCAGACTCATTGATGTATTATTTTAAACTCATGAGTTGATGACTATTCTATTCTTATCTGATTCGTGTTTATTCTATCTTAGTTCTGTGATTGAGTACACTATCTTTTGGTGGTTCATTATATTAGATAGACTTTCTAGACAGCGTTCTACCGCCGATTCTGCGGCGTAGGCTGGGCGTTGTTTTCGACTAGTACCCTTACCCCGGGTGCGGGTCGTGACACATTTTTGGTGGTGGCCCATGCAGGTCTAGCTTCACAAGTATGTGATGTCGTGGTAGTGCGACTACTTAGTTGTACTACTGCGAGCCTGCGATAGGATATAGGATATAGGCTGAGATACTCAATCACATCTAGGAAAATTCTTTTGATTCAACTATTCTCCTTTGACATTGATACTTGATCTCTTAACTTATCATTTCCTTGATGTCTTATATCTTGTGCTATATTGATTCTCATTCCGTCTTTTTATGAGACATACTCGGAGATACTTGCGGAGGCACGCAAGGTTGAGCGGGATCTGGGTTTGAAGACCAAGAGAGACCGTGATTCTTTTCCGGGGGCCAACGGCAGTACAGTATCTGCCAAACGTCCTCATTTCCAGTCCAGACCTTTCCAGCAGCCACAGCAGAACCAGACTCCAGCTAGAGCGCCTTTTCACCAGGCACCTCAGCAGCAGAGACAGTTACAGCAAGCTCCATGCAACTTCTGCAAGAAGCCCGGCCATATCTGGGAAGTTTGCAGGAGGAGGCTAGGAGTTTGTTTATATTGTGGTACTGAAGGGCATCAATCGAGGGAGTGTCATCGTTGTGCAGTTCAGGGAGCAGCTCCAGCTCCGAGGACACAGACGAGACCACCTGCAGCACAGCCGAGGGGACCGCTTCCGACACAGCAGCAGCATTTTGTCCAGCATCAACAGCAGGGAGGTGCTCGGCAGGGACGA
The DNA here is from genome assembly GCA_036927795.1 of Iris macrosiphon. Classification (NCBI taxonomy): domain Eukaryota; kingdom Viridiplantae; phylum Streptophyta; class Magnoliopsida; order Asparagales; family Iridaceae; genus Iris; species Iris macrosiphon. Next base: position 34,366,494 of record JAYESA010000004.1, on the reverse strand, counting down.
GCGTTTGCTATGACCGTCGAAGAGGAGGAACCCACCGGAGATGTTATCGCAGGTTCTATTCTTCTTGATTCTATTCCAGCTTTAGCTTTGTTTGATAGTGGTGCTTCCCATAGTTTTGTATCTGTTTCTTTTGCTCTAAAGCATGGTTTGGTAGCTGAGTCTTTGCTTAGGACTTGCAAGATCATGACCGGGGGAGGCATTATCCTGGTTAATGATATTTGCAAGGATCGGAGAGTTACTCTGGGAGGCCGGGAGTTGAGAGCGTATCTACTTGTAATGCCACTTCCGAGCTACGACATTGTACTTGGGATGGATTGGTTGAGTACGCACCGTGCTAGCATAGACTGTAGAGGAGGTAGAGTTTTGTTTGGTTCGCCAGGAGAGCCAGAGTTCGAGTTTGCTAGAGGAGCTGCGGAGCAGGGAGAAGGCATTATTTGTGGAGCTATGGTGGAAGACAAGGAGTTGCCGCATCCGTTGATAACAGAATTCTTGGATGTTTCCTGAGGAATTACCAGAATTGCCACCAGATCGAGATGTTGAATTTTCTATAGACTTGGGGCCAGGTGCAGAACCAATTTCGCAGCATGTCTATAGAGTAAACAACAGCGAGCTGGTCGAGTTGAAGAAGCAGGTGGACGAATTGCAGGATAAGGGGTTTATCAGATCGAGTTCTTCACCATGGGGAGCCCCGGTATTGTTTGTACCAAAGAAGGATGGATCGGTGCGCATGTGCATTAATTACAGGGCTTTGAATAATCTCACTATCCAAAATAAGTATTCTTTGCCACGGATTGATGATCTGTTTGATCAGTTGAGTGGTGCGAAGGTATTTTCTAAGATAGATTTGAGATCAGGCTACCATCAGGTGAAGGTGAAGCCGGAGGACATACCGAAGACTGCTTTTAGAACTCGGTATGGTCAGTACGAGTTTATGGTGATGCCGTTTGGTTTGACTAATGCACCGGCGATATTTATGAACTTGATGAACAAGGTGTTCCACCAGTACCTTGACAAGTTCGTGGTGGTGTTCATCGACGACATACTCATATACTCGAGGATACCGGAGGAGCATGAGGAGCATTTGAGGATTGTGTTGGATGTGCTGAGGAAGGAGAAGTCGTATGGGAAGTTGTCCAAATGTGAGTTTTTTTTGGACAAGGTAGAATTCTTGGGGCATGTTGTGACTGGTGATGGTATTTCAGTAGATCCGAAGAAGATTTCAGCAGTGGAATCTTGGAAGACTCCGAGTTCGGTAGCAGAGATCAGGAGTTTCTTGGGATTGGCAGGCTACTACAGGAAGTTTGTACAAGATTTTTCGAGGATTGCCGAGCCGATGACCAGACTCACAAGGAAGGATGTGGAGTTTGTTTGGACGGAGGATTGCCAGGTTGCTTTTGAAGAATTGAAGAAGAGGTTGACGTCTGCTCCTATTTTGACGTTGCCATCAGGGTCCGGAGGTTTCACTATTTATAGTGATACATCGGGAAAGGGTTTGGGTTGTGTTCTTCAGCAGCATGGGAAAGTGATTGCCTATGCATCCAGGCAATTGCGTCCTCATGAAAAGAACTATCCTACCCATGATTTGGAGTTGGCAGTCGTCATATTCGCCCTGAAGTTGTGGAAACATTATTTGTACGGAGAGCGTGTGGAGATCTTCACAGACCACAAAAGCTTGAAGTACGTTTTCACGCAGAAGGAGTTGAACATGAGACAGCGTCGGTGGTTGGAACTGATGAAGGATTTTGATATCTCTTTGCAATATCATCCTGGGAAAGCCAATGTAGTTGCCGATGCTTTGAGCAGGTATCCGGTAGCTATGTTCTTGACGCAGGATCGATATTTGTTGGAGGACTTGGAGAGCTTGGGCATTGAGGTGATTGTTCCTGGGTGTGCTATGCAGATGTGGGGATTGCAGATACACTCAGATTTGATGGACAGGATCAAGGCAGCACAGTATGATGATGTATCTTTGAGGAGTATCAGAGCTCAGGTGAGAGCAGGATTGGAGGATGATTTCACTATTACAGAGGATGGATCCTTGAGGCATGGAGTTAGATTGTGTGTGCCTAGTGGGGAGTTGCGCGAGGAGGTGTTGCAGGAAGCGCATCGCTCTCAGTATTCCATACATCCAGGTGCTAACAAGATGTATCGGGATATGCGAGAGAGTGTGTGGTGGTATGGCATGAAGAGGAAAGTGGCACAGTTTGTATCCAGATGCTTAGTGTGCCAGCAGGTGAAAGCCGAGAGACAGAGGCCAGGAGGGTTACTTCAGCCATTACCCATTCCAGAGTGGAAGTGGGAACACATTACTATGGATTTTGTGTCCGGACTTCCACGATCTCCAGGAGGGAAAGACGCGATTTGGGTCATTGTTGATAGATTGACCAAGTCGGCCCACTTTTTGCCTTTCAAGGTGGGTTTGTCTACGGAGAAGCTGGCAGAGATGTATGTGAGGCAGATCGTTAGGATACACGGAGTTCCCGTCAGCATAGTCTCAGATCGAGATAGTCGTTTCACTTCTCATTTCTGGAGGAGTTTGCAGGAGAGTTTGGGCACTCAGCTTAGGTTCAGTACTGCATATCATCCCCAGACAGATGGGCAGTCAGAGAGGACTATCCAGACTCTCGAGGATATGTTGCGCACTTGTGTACTAGATTTCGGGGGTTCTTGGGAGGACCATCTCCATTTGGTAGAGTTTGCTTACAACAACAGTTACCAGGCCAGTATAGAGATGTCACCTTTTGAAGCTCTATATGGTCGGAGGTGTCGTACTCCTTTGTCTTGGGACGATATTGGAGAGAGAGTTTTGCTTGGGCCAGAGATGGTTGTGGATGCAGCGGAGAAGGTTCAGTTGATCAGAGACAGACTTCGAGTGGCGCAGGACAGACAGCGGCATTGGGCCGATAGCCATCGGAGACCTTTGGAGTTTGAGGTATAGTTTAGATTTTGTTTGTGCTTGTTCTTGTTTGTTATAGATTAAGTTCTTAAGATGGTGTTTTGTTCTAGGTGGGTAGTTTGGTGTTTCTGAGTATTTCTCCGACACGAGGCACGATTCGCTTCGGTGGAGGCGGAAAGCTTAGTCCGCGATTCATCGGACCTTTCACTATTCAAGAGAGGGTCGGTGCAGTTGCTTATAGACTAGACTTGCCACCTGCATTGGAGGGAGTGCACAACGTGTTTCATGTGTCGCAGTTGAGATGATACGTGGCTGATCCTAGTCATGTATTGGATCACTCAGAGATAGAGGTGGGTCCTACTCTTAGCTATCCAGAGCAGCCAGTTGAGATTCTGGATCAGAGAGAGAAGGTGCTAAGGAACCAGACTATTCCTTTGGTACGCGTCGCATGGAGGCATCACTCTCCGGGGGAGTCTACCTGGGAGAGAGAGGATGACATGCGAGAGCGTTATCCATATTTGTTTGTACCTTGAGGTATGTTAATTCTCTAGCTATGTTCTGTTCATTGTTATGTTTTGTTCATTAGTTAGTTGTGATTCTTTAGTTCTGTTCTGTAATTTTTCTGGGGGTAGTTTTCATCTTTAAATTTCGAGGACAAAATTATTTTAAGGAGGGTAGACTTGTCACTACCACATTTTAGGAAAAAGGGTATTTTAGTAATTTCCTATTTAAATAAATATTGTGCATGGTAAATAATTTTTGTTATATTATTTAATTATTGTTGGATGTTATTTAATTATTTTGGACTTATTTTAGTGGACCCAACTAGTTTAGTTTGGACCCATGGACCAACATGAATTAAATAGTTAGATTTGGCCCATTTAGAAAGCCCATGGTTAAGGAGATGGATTAAATTAATTAAGTGATTAGACTAGAAGCTTCCTTCCTTAATTATTTCTTCATGAGAGGCCCCAAGGGGTACATTGGACATTTTATAATTGCTTGGGAGAGGGGCAAGGCCGGCCTATTAAAAGAGGGAGGAAATTTCTCTCTCCTCTCATTCTCATTCCAAATCTAGATCTAGAATTTCCCACTCCCAAATTCTCTCCATTCCCATTCCAATTCTCCACCAAATTTATTCCAAATTCTTTCTAATTCACCATTAGAAAGTTGAGAAGCAAGGATCTAGAAGGAGGAAGCAAGGATCTACAAAGAGGAGCAAGGATCTACAATTTGGAAGCAAGTTCATCTCAATTGGAGATTTCATTGGGAATCCATCTCCCAATAGGTATAATTCAGTTTTTCCCATTAAAATAGCTTCTAAATCTGAGATTTAATCATGTAAAATTAACCCATATGTATGTACTACCCATAGGAATTTGTTTTGTGTTCATAGGAGACCCATGGAGAAAGTTATGGTGCTTTTTGTGTTAATTTTGTTGGAATTCCGAATTTACATTTTGTTGTGTGTGTCAATTGATCCTATAGATCAATTGGACATGTGCTTATGTGTTTGAGGCTTGTGTCATATCCATATTTGGGTACATGTGGTTCGTATCCCAACTATTTGGTGATACGTGTCATTTTGGGGGTTTTCCCTCCGACACGGGGCTTTGAACATGTCGTATTTTGACACGGACACATAGATCTACTTTTGACACTTTGATTTGTTCATAAATATTATTTGTGACTTGTTTGTGTCCTTCAGGGTACATTTAGTTGTGTGTTGGACTCGTGTCACATGCGTATCCTAGATCTAGTGGAATACGGTGTGATACTCTCCAATTTGGTGTGTTTTTGTGTAGATCTAATTATTTATACTTTAAAATTCTTCATTTATAACTAGTAAATATATATAGATATTATATATTATTTTAGTGTATTTATTATGGTATTTATTGTAGCATAGATCTATATTTCTATGTGTTCTAATGTGATGTATAAATATATGTATGTAGCTTTCTTGCATGCAAATATATATATGTACTTATGTTAATAACATAAGTTATACATAAATGTTTTATAAAATATATTTATGTATTTAAATGTGTAATTATATTATTTATAATTATTATATATTTAATTGTTAATTTAATGAATGTATTTTTATGTGTGCTTCTAGCCATGTAAAATACGTACATATGTGCATGTGTTTGGTATTTTAATTTTGTAAGTTTATATGTATGTATATATAAGTATATAGTTATTAAATTGTTTATATATATATATATATATATATATATATATATATGCATTTTGATTTATATATGTATATATATAGGTATTTTTGTGAGGTATAATACTAATAATAATATATTATTTTATTTGTATAAATATTGGTTTGTATATACATTATTTAGAGTGTGCATTATTTGTATTATTAGTATTCTTGTGTGGGTATCTTTTGGGATCTAATTTTGATTCCTAAATTGTTGTATTTTATTTCTATATTATTTAAATAGATTTTTTGTGAGGTTGACCTTGGTTTGACCATGTTTGACTTTAGTTGACTTTAGAGTTGACCATAGTTGACTTTTGACTTAGAATTTATTTATTGACCTAGAAGTTGACTAGTTTGACTTGTTCTCTTTCCGGGACCTTGTATTAATGTGGTATTCTATATCTAGGTCTTCGAGGTACCGAGTCAGACATCTGTGAGACTGTTCTTTGGACTTCAGGCGAGTACATTCTCTGATAGTTTCTCATTTATGATATCCTCTATGTTCGTTGTATCTAGTGTAGATATACATGTTTCTCTTGACACTATGGTTACACGGATTGGTATATCCGGATCTCGTCATGAGATATTATTCCTTGGTATATGGTGTATATGGTGCAAGTATTGTTTCATTGGTTATCTTGTACATGTACAGACACCGATTTTCGGGAGGAGTCGCTCTCTTCTTGGGGAATCTAGTGCCATAGCATACCGTGGTTGGATCTATTATACCAGTTGGGGGTGGGGAGTATTAGTATAGATATGTGATCAAATCCCTATTGAATAAAGTATTGGTAAGCGAATAGTGTTGATCATGCACCACACGTATGATTAGCCAGGCCGCATTATATCTTGCCCAAGCCGATCACATGTTAAGCTAGTACTCACACACTTAGTCATTAGTATTATTGTTTCATTGGCATATTGTTCATTATTGTATTTTTTTCCAGTATTTCCTTATTGTCTATATATCTCTTGTATCTATTTTGTGCATCTTGTTTATCCACAGCTATTTACTGTTACATAGTTTTTATCATGGATTAGAACTGCTGTTAGAGATGTACTCTGCTCCTTTCCTGACTGGATATATTTTTCCAGATGACACTGAGGAGTACCCTACCTATTATGGACCCTAGGATATTATGGGTTTAGATTCGGAACCCTGGCTCAAGAGGGACTTATCCCAACTGAGACAGTTGACCCTGGAGTGTAGCTTGTAGTATGATAGTATTCTTTTGTTCTGGATTTGTCTCCAGCTTATTTTTGTTACTCTTCAGACTCATTGATGTATTATTTTAAACTCATGAGTTGATGACTATTCTATTCTTATCTGATTCGTGTTCAATCTATCTTAGTTCTGTGATTGAGTACACTATATTTTGGTGGTTCATTATATTAGATAGACTTTCTAGACAGCGTTCTACCGCCGATTCTGCGGCGTAGGCTGGGCGTTGTTTCCGACTAGTACCCTTACCCCGGGTGCGGGTCGTGACACAGGGTGCGGGAGAACCTCGTTCGGTGTGGATGCCTCCTTCGTGCGTGCTAAGGCCAGGAGTTCCCTCTGAAGCCTTGCAACGGTGCGTCCGGAACAGAAGCACATATACAAGGCATAATGTTGGAGAGTTGCCTGAACATCGCCTGTACAATCATTCCACAATTGTAGCCATTTGGCACGCTTTTACTGTTTCAGTGAGAGAGGCTTGAGCGACTTGTAATCTCGGCTATACGCCGCCTGTAACACATGTTTATATCAATAAAAGAACTTGCTTTACTTCAACTTGTGTTTAAATGCTTCCGCTATATTTGTCGACTCAGTGAACCTGTTACCGATCGCCTATGTGTTCATGACTCCGCTACACTCGAACAATCTGTGCGACTCTGTGGCTTAGAACTCTTACCGCCAGCCAATGAACCATGGCCTTGTACGGGCGTGGCTCACGCTCGTGCGGTATCACGCCCGGATGGGTCAAGCGATCGTTCTGCGGGAGCGCTGGCGAGGGTGATTCCCGCCTAGCTGGAACGGTCGATTTGCCTGCAGGAGATCGGGGCGTGACATGTTGGTATCAGAGCCTGGCTTCTACGCCTTTGGACTTCATTTCGAATATCTCTGTTTCGAAAGCTCGTTCGTGGGTTATGTGCACGCTCTATCTCAATGCCTCGATGGGATGTTCCAACAATAAGTCTAAATACTTTCAAAATGCGTTTTGATTGATATGATTGCTTGTCTGGTTGTATGCTACGAGTGGCCTTTGTGCCAACCTGTGCGAACCCTTGAGAGTATCGCTAGTAGCTTGTCCGATTTTCACTAACTCTAAGTTTGGTTGAATGCATCTATTCGAGGGACGCCTTGAACTAGTGCACCATCCAAGAGTAAGAAAAGGTGAAACTCGAGTGCTAAGATTTCGCTATCACTAAGCTGCTTGACGTGTTCACGCAAGAAGTGCACTTCGAAAGTACGCACGATCCAGTCTAAGCGATATGCTGATTTCGAAGCTTGTGCAAGTGAATATCCAAATGAACAAGTACAACGACTTGTCTAGGATTGCCTCAACCCTAGATTACTGCTTGTCCTTAGTAAGTCTCGAGGAAGAGACTTTTTCTAAGTTGGGTAGGATGTAACACCCCATTCCGCTCAAGCGGACTGCCGTTTCAAACGACAATAGTGCAGCTGTCCCGACCCGCTTTGCCTCAAACGAGAAGCAAAGAATATCCAGACTTATCCCTACAAGAAATCAACTTCGGCTTTCAGAGGCTCGCTCAGGCGATCGCTCTACCGAGGCGAATCATCGCTAAGGTGGGTGGCTACGGTGAACTTGTCTTTGCTTAGCCAGCACACATAAAATCTGGAATATTCATGCTAGTCGCTAGGTGAATAACCCCCTACATGCTAATAAATCCAACGCACCTAGCTAAGGAAATAATCCCAACCTGTATTGCTATGCTAGAACATGGAAAATAAAATACTGCTTATGTATGTTCAGACCCTTGCATGCTATGTCCCTAACGGTTTCATCTCTCGGCTTACCTTCGGGCCCGAGCAAACGTGTTGCTTATGTTCCTTAGAACGCATGCTTGTCTGCTTATACGTTGCCTTGACTAAATACTTGTAACATAAGCCAGGCCAACACCCTGTCATACAGGATATTGTTCAGACCGTCTAAGAGAATGGAAAACAGGCAATGCATCTTGTCTTGTACTATTGTTGCCTCAACAGCTTGCCTCTTGTCTTGTACTCTTGTCTTGTACTCTTGTCTTGTACGCTTGTTGCCCCAACCATGTAAATAAATAATTTACCCGAGACGTCGTTCGATCACGGACAACTTGTGCACAGGGATGGTCTAGCGGGTGATGCTGGGGAACTGGCATCGTCCCGGTCCGGGCGAGACCAATTGTTCTTAGTCTCTTGTTCGGCGGAATGGCATGCAGCGCCTCTTGTACTTTCGTTGCACACCATTCTCATCAAAGACTAAATAGTCTCTTGTTCGGCGGAGTGGTTTGTAGCGCCCCTTGTATTTCGTTGCATACCATTCTCGTCAAGACTATACCGTCCATTATGGCATACGCCAGTGATCGCCTTGTATTTAACTTGTTGCATGCTTGCTGGTAAAAACAAACAAAGATAACAAGTTATCCTCGCTTAGCGGCTATCCGTGTGCGAGATATTGTATCGCATGAAACAATTAACTGAACACCTGAACGATCTTGAAATAAGTACTCGTGTTTGCATATGTTATGCCTCCTGAATGCTTATACATGCTCCTGCTTAAATTAACAATGTTTGTCTTGGACAGGGAAGGATAAATGGTAAGTTGGTAAGTCTCGCCGTGTTTCCTCAAACATCGCACGGCGTACTGTCCGACACGTTAGGCTATTCAATGTTTGCATGAAACTGATCCTAAGGCAACTAGAAAGACAACTTAATAGTTGGTGCACGGAACTTATATTACGTGTTTGGATTTGTCGAGCGGGCGAGTAGCTTCCCCACCAGTGCATTCAATGTACTGATAATCCACCAGTTTGTATGCAGGGTGCGGGAGAACCTCGTTCGGTGCGGATGCCTCCTTCATGCGTGCTAAGGCCAGGAGTTCCCTCTGAAGCCTTGCAATGGTGCGTCCGGAACAGAAGCACATATACAAGACATAATGTTGGAGCGTCGCCTGAACATCGCCTGTACAATAATTCCACAATTATAGCCACTTGGCACACTTTTACTGTTTCAGTGAGAGAGGCTTGAGCGACTTGTAATCTCGGCTATACGCCGCCTGTAACACATGTTTATATCAATAAAAGAACTTGCTTTACTTCAACTTGTGTTTAAATGCTTCCGCTATATTTGTCGACTCAGTGAACCTGTTACCGATCGCCTATGCGTTCATGACTCCGCTACACTCGGATAATCTGTGCGACTCTGTGGCTTAGAACTCTTACCGCCAGCCAATGAACCATGGCCTTGCACGGGCGTGGCTCACGCTCGTGCGGCATCACGCCCGGATGGGTCAAGCGATCGTTCCGCGGGAGCGCTGGCGAGGGTGATTCCCGCCTAGCGGGAACGGCCGATTTGCCTGCGGAAGATCGGGGCGTGACAAAGTCTAGGTCAAACTAGGGTGCCCCTAAAATTCTAGGCCAAAACTAGGTCATTAAGCTAATAAACCCTCAAACTCGCCTCCTTGAGATACCGGGATACCCTCGGTATCCAATACCTCACCCTACGCTATACGCCCCGCCTATACCCTCTAAAACATATGCTAGCACGCGTAAATATATACACATATACATAAAAACTTATCTCTAAACTCAAATCTAGGCAAACGCTCAAAAACCCCGCTCGAAACTCAATACCTTGGATATCTCAAGGTATTGAGATACCTTGGTATCTCAAGGTATTGAGATACCTCTCTAACTCAACCCTACTACCCCTCTAGCTAACTAACTATGCATAAACATATATATCTAGCTATAATCTAGGCTAAAATATATATATCTAATACATATATGCATATACCTAAGTATCTACATATATATATATCACACTTACACACATATACACATACCTTATATATATAACCAAACTCATAAATATATATATATATCTATATCTAGTATCTATACATATATATAGCTATATATATATATATATATATATATATATATATATATATATATATATATATATGTATATCTAATACCTATCCATCTATCTATCCATCTATTTATATACCTATCTATCTATCAATCTATATACCTATCTATCAATCTATTTATGTATCAATCTACCTATTAATCTATCTAGATATCCATCTATCTATCTAGATATCTATACATATATATATTGCTATAGGTATATGTATATATATATATCTATACACGTAGATAGATATAATTATCTATCTATCTATATATCTATCTATTTATCACCTATCTATCTAACTACCTATTTATCTAGTATCTATCTATCTAACTATCTAGTTATCTAATTATCTATATATCTAGTATCTATCAATCTATATATCTATCTATATTGATAAACATATACCTATATCTCTCTCACACTAAGCTATCCCGCTGCCGCGAACATCTGCTGCTGCTCCTCTTGCATTTAACTGCTGCTGCTGCTGCCTTAAAGCTGCTGCTGTTGCTGCATTTCACTGCTGCTGTTGCTGCTGTGCAGCTACTGGTGCATAGCACAGCAGCTGCTGCACCTGCTGCTGCTGCATGCTGTCCCTCCCCGCTGCGCTGCACAGCCCCCTACACACTCGACCACGCACACACACAAACACAAAGACACACACACACACACACACACACACACACATATATATATATATATATATATATATATATATATATATATATATATATATATATATATACACCAACATACATATAAATATATATATACCAACATACATATAAATATATATATACAACTATATATATATATATATATATATATATATATATATATATATATATATATAGACACACACTAATACATATATATTTACACACACAAATATATGCACATAGCTATATATATATATATATATATATATATATATATATATATATATATATAAACACATATTTATATATATATGCACACACACACATAGATATCTATATATATACATATACACACACACTCAAATATATATATACACATACACATTGATATATATATATATACATATACACACACACACACTCAAACATATACATATATATACACTCACTCACACACACTCACTCTCACACACCCTCACACACACACTCTCACACACACTAACACACACTCTCACAAACACACAACTACACATACAAATATACATATATATATACACATACACACATACATATATATATACACACATACACAAACTCATATATATATATATATAAACACTCACTCACACTCACACACACACTCACCTACACATACACTAACACCAACACACTCTCACACAAACACTCACTAACACACTCACATATACATAAAAATACACATACATATATAAATATATATATATATATAGAAACACACACACAAATATATATATATATATATATATATATATACACAACACGTACACAACACACAACACAACGCACAACGCCCCACCAACGCACGCCCAACGACCCCTACACGCACAAACACAAACATATATATAAAATATAACTCGAGAATTCTAGCACACACTCTTCGAAGCTAACCCAATGTGCGCACAAGCCCGAAACTAGAAAACCACGCAGAAATGGCCTTTTAGTCATTTCGACGAACACGCGGTGTGCAGTTCGGAAAATCTCCTGAAATGCACACCAAACCAACTCGGAATCGGCCCAAAATTTACCCACAGGTTCTAAACGATGTCTAGATCTAAGAAAAAAATGCTAACTCATCGATTCTAGGCTCGTGACAAAAACGCGCACGCACTTAGAACCGGCGACGATGAAAACTCCAAAAACGTCTGAAACGCCCGTTTCTCCGCGACACGACTTCACGTGTCCGAACGGAGACACGTACTAACCCTCAAGACACCCAACAACGTCTACCTAGGTCCGTCTAACCTAGGGCATCACCCAAAATTGGGCCAATTTTGGATTCCATCCAAAATTGACACAAAACCTAGTGTCAAAGTCTCCAAACACAACCAAACTAGTTCCAACTTCCTCCCACTGGTGGGCTTAGGGTCTAGGAAGGTTCTAAACTATTAATTACACTATATAAGAGCAATTAGAAGGGGAAAAATTAGGGTTTACCTCTTGGGAGTTGGAATCCCAAGGCCAAAGTCTCCAAAAAGCTCCAAATCCACCTCACCAAGCTTCCAAGCTCCCAAATCTAGCCTCCACACCAAATCTAAGCTCTACCCACCTAGTTTGGGGAAGAATGTAGGGTTAGGGTTAATACAAAAGTAAGAAATGGAAAGAGGAAGGAAAGAAAATGGGGAAAACTTACTTGGAGGAAGGAAGAAAGAAGAAAGAAGGAGTGGAGAAGAAGAAGAAGTGAAGAAGAAGAAGAAGAAGAAGAAGAAGAAGAAGAAAAAGAAGAAGAGATGAAATGGGGAGAGGGAGCTGCTGTCAGGTCTGATCTGGGAAGGTGAGCAGGCCAAGAGCATAGAAATAGGGTTACAGTAATCCAAAAGTCCAAAAAGCCCTCTCCTCAAGTCAATCCAATTGAGTTTTGGGTTTCGGGTTCCAAAAGCACTCAAACTAACTCCAAATCTCTCCAACTAACCCACTAAAAATATAATAAATATTCTAAACCCAAAAATAAGTCTCACAAGGGTGTGGGCTGGGTCGGACATAGGTCCACTAGGGTCTGACATGGGTCCAGGCTAGCCAAAACCTTAAAACAATCAATAAAAATATAATACAATCATTGATTAAATATAAATACAATTAAATATAAGTAATACACAATTAACCTAAATTAAAATATATAAAAAATATCCGGCTCTGGAAATGGGGTAGTGACAAGCCTATCCTCCTTAGAAAATTCTGTCCTCGAAATTTAAAGTCAATCGCACTCCCTCTAGGTCAAACCCCCAACAATCACAGTCAAGAAATTCTACCTAAACAACATGCAAGATCATGGTCCTACTGGTCGTGTTATCACAGTCTCAATCAGGGTCACTACACTATCTACCACAGCACAAAGAAAAGTCTAACAGGTACTAATAAAGCACACCACAAGGAATAGAAAAGGACAGAAAGAAGAACAAAAAGACAGACTTGCTAACCCGACACCCGTAGCATCGGCCTCCTCGACCGTCAACGCATAAGCCCTGCCCTGTTGGGGTGTATCCCTCTGCTGGTGCGGGGCATGATATTGTGCCACTGGTGGCCTAGCTCCAACTCTCCGATCCTGTTCTCCACCCAATGGAGGTGCAGTGGGGCAATCTCGCATCTGGTGAGCAGCGGATCCACAGAACAAACACACCTTCAGCCTCCTCCTACAAACATCCCAAGTGTGTCCTGCCTTCCTGCAGTAGGCACAAGTGGGCACCCTCTGATCCTGACCCTGCTGCGCTGCCTTCTGCACATAGGGACGCTTAGCCGGTCCCGCACTACCACTTGCACTGCCTGAATCATCCCTGCCTCTCTTGGACTTGAGCTCCAAGTCATCCTCTGCCCTCTGAGCATCTTCTACTATCTGCTCGAAAGTCGTCTCGCGGTCGCTCCTGGTCAAAGACTTGACCGCCATGACCAAGCCCTTGCGAAACTTTCTCACCTTTGCTGCCTCACTCAAGCCCTCCACGAATCTGTCCAGACGACAGAACTCCGCTTCGTACTCGTCCACCATCATGCTCCCTTGGACGAGTGCCTCGAACTAGCTCTCCAAAGCACTGAGCGCCACATCTGGGAAAAACTTTTCCTTAAAAAGCCTCTTGAAAGCCTCCCAAGTAAGTCCTGGTGCCGCAATCCTCGTATCTGTGTGATACCATGTCAAAGCGAGGTCGAACATCTGACTGCCCGCTGCTTCTATCTGCATGATGTCTGGAATCTGTGCCAGTCGGAAAATCCTCTCGATCTGCTCTATCCAGTCATCTGCGTACAGGATCCCTTCTATACCACGGAACTCCTTGGGCCGCATCCTCTGGAAGTCAATGATACTGCCCGACCTCGGATGCTGTGCCTGATCTGCCTGTGGCAGAATTTGTGCCACTCTATCCACTGTCGTCATGGCCACCTGGTGGGCGTTCTCAATGCCAACCTCATCACATCCACCTGACGGTGCTGCGCGTCCATCATCTCCCTGAAGAACACAAACAACTGCGCAGCATCTACTAGTGCAGGAAGTGGTGGAGGAACCACCGGAACGACTGGGGTAGTCCTCAGATTGACAGGTGAAGGAGGATCCCCGAGAGAAGCAGATGCTCCCTCAACCGCAGGAGTGGTGAGTGAAGCGGCAGCAGCTGCCTGAATACGAGCTGGACGAGAGGTCGCAAACCTCTCAGTGGCAACTGCTGGAATGGTACGATGGGATCGTGTCTTCGGAGGCATCCTGAACACAGATCAAAAGAAGTCAATACGGTGCAAGATACGATATCATCAAAGAAGGACGGTAATATTTCAAAAGAAAACAATTTCAGAATAATTAGATTGGAATTGTTCCTAGTCGTGATTGAGTACACTCTCATTCTAGATCCTAGATCCTATAGCAGGCTCGCAGCAGTACAACTAAATTATTGTACCACCACGATATCGCACTAATTGCGAATCGAGACCTGCATGGGGCCGCCACCAAAAATGTGTCATGACCCGCACCCGAAAAATCGGGCATGAGTCGTGGGTACGTCCAGCCTACCCCTTAGCATCGCCGGTAGAACGCTGTCTAGGTCAACTATCTAAATAACAATCTCACGCAATCAATATATAAACCTGTCAAGATCTCAACTCCAAACGGAGGAGCAATATCATAATGATAACCAAGTACTCAATCACGAATCTAAGCACGATAAGATGACAAATAAGTCTAACAGCTACCAAGTCTAAACAACTACAACTAAAAACAACCACAACAACAATAATAATAATAATACATCATCCAAAATTATATACAATACAAGGTCTCAATCCAAAACCGGAGACAAATCCGGTGCTAAAAGCTAATAAAAATAATAACAAGGTCCTAGTGATCCCGGCTACCAACCCGAAAATTATCCCTAAACTAGAGGGTCCTTGTCTGCACCATCGACAGGCTCAGGTCCATAAAACGTCGGACACCAATCCTCCGGATACTCTGGAAAAATATGTCCAGTCAGGACTGGAGCAAGTACATCTCTAACAGCAGTTCCATTTAAATGATAAAAACTATAAAACAGTTGTAGCAAGTAGCAAGAAGAATGAAATAAAGTATGGAACAAGAAATATACATATCACTGGTGTATAAAGATAAAGATGCATGGATATCTGAAATAAGATAGCAATAACTGTAAGATGCAAGAAATCTAAACTAAGAGTAAGTCTGTGCACATGAACGTGTAGTGAGTCCAGCATGAAATACATGTAGAGAGTCAAGTCCAGAAATATGTAAGTGAGACCAGCAAGAAATGCAAGTGAGTCCAGACTATAAAGAATGAACTCGGTGTCTTTGAAATACTTGTTTCGACATGTAAACGGCTAGGGGTAAGTACGGCTCACCGCGTACTGGGTGCGCGGCTGCTATCATTCCAGATTAGACCAGAGAGAGTGATTCCTGATGATTCCAGATGGGAATGTTTACATGTCTACTCGAGTATTTCCCCGCCCTGACTAATACAAGTGAATCCAAGAGCCGACACGTAAATCAAGTATGAGTCCAGCCAGAAACATGAGTGATGCATGTAGGTGATGCCAGTAGTGATTCCAGAATAGAGGCCAGAAACATGAAAAATGCGTGTCGCAAGTAAATGAATCCAGAAATACCAGTCCGTGTCCCGTGTTGTGCCAGAATAATTAGATGATACTATACTAGAAGCTGGATCATAATAATCATCAGATAATGAAAACTATCAGAGAATGTACTCGCCTGACGTCCTGAGCAACTAGCGATCCGAACTGGTGTCGCAAGGACCCATTGCAAAAAGCAAGATTAAACAGGGTTCTAATGA
>JAYESA010000004.1:34280290-34345290 GCA_036927795.1 Iris macrosiphon | reverse complement strand
AATATCGGTTGTCATCTCAACTTAACACCCGTACTTAACTTTGAGTACCACTACCAGAAAAAGTCAAATTAGTAACGTCTAAAAATGCCGCTAATTTGGTTTAGTGACGTAATTAGCGACGTTATAAAGTTGTCAGAAAAACCCAAGTCGCAAAAAAAATGTCGCTAAACGTCGCTATACCGACGTTTTTAGCGACTTTAGTGTGTCACAAAATTTAGCAACGTTTAGCGACGCCGAGTCACTAAATAGCGACGTTTTTAAAGTCGCTAAACGTCGCTAATTAGCGACTTATATAGCGACGTTACACCGACGTCTTTAATGACCTAGCTATTCTGCCATGTCAGCAATTGGCGATGTATAGCGACGTTTTAGCGACGTCATTAGCGACGTATTTAGCGACTTGTTACAGCATCGCTAATTAGCGACTTATTTAGCGACGTAACTTAACGTCGCTAAACGTCGCTAAAAGTCGCTAAAAACGTCGCTAATTTTAAAAAAAATAAAAATAAATTAGTGCACTAGCAGCTGCGGGGAGGCCCTAGATGACTGCTACTTAAATTAATCTACTGGTTGAACCGATTTGGTCTGATCCAGTGTCTTGTCCAGATCAATCTTTGGTTAGCTTTTTAAAACCCTAGTTTAAAGATTATATGCAATTATTTGTTTTCTCTCCACTTGCTATTTATTACATCATGCCTATTATAACATGTATGAGATTAAGTTCTTTCTCTCCCAAAATGCATATAATTAATATATATTTTCCAATGTTTCGTTATAATGTTCAACATCAGTCAGGTCGATATATTAATATTTTGGGAACTATATATATTAGACATTGTATTGTGCCTTGTGGGGACATATCAAGTAAGTATTCAATGCTGGAATTAAGTATTCAATGCTGGAATTGTAGATGTAGCCAAAGTTTAACAATATATAAGATAAACAGTACAAATACGAGATAAGTATCCAATATCAAGGACTATTGTTGAAGTATCAATAATTCATAATATAGAAATCGAACTCGAGTGACCATTGTGTTTACCGAAGAGAGGTATAAGTTCCTGACTAGGTGGTGGAAGATCAATGGATCAAGCCATGAAGGCGTATTATTTCTTCTATTTATTAATGGTGGGAGTTGAGGGGGACAGTGGGCCCACAATACGTGCAACGAAGTATGCGCAAAGTCCCGTACGAAATGTCGGGCCACATAAAAAAAATATTATAGTATAGGACAAATGTGGATATGCAAGATAACTATATAATCTAATTAAATTAACTAAAAAATTAAAGACCACAAGAAGCATCATACATCATGCCTATTGTTGAAGTACCAATAATTCATATACAATCGCATCCTAAATAATAATAAAAATAACTATACTATTGCGGATCTGCAGGAGGCTGACCACCGGCGCGCTTGAAGGATAAGAACTCCTCATACTCGTCCCGTGGAATCGACACCGATGTCGATGGAGAAGGCAGTGACGTCGGTGGAGGCCGTGCCCGCTCCAAGTCTGCGAGTCGCTGGTTGTAAGAATCCAGGGTAGATAACAGCCTCGTACTGCTATGACCCATTGAATCCTGCATCCTCGTCAGCTTCTCGTCCATCGATAGCTGTGACGCCTGCAGCTCCATGATGTTGCGGTCATTGGAGGCTCTAATATCATTTATCAAATCCCGTAGCTCCGTCATGCTGCGGTCGAGCATATCCAATCGTGCGATGAGCATCGGATCGTCCGCCTACGGCTGGGACCGGGGCTGCTCCTCCATACTTCGCAGCAACTCATCACGGAGAGACGCAATCTGACGGTCAACGGCCTCCTGGACGGCCTCCTGGACTTTGGTCGACGACTGCGAGGGCTGCGACTACGAGGGGTGTGTGGAATACGCAGCTGTCGGGGAGGCCCTAGATGACTGCGTCGCAACCAGGGCGCCATAGGAGCCCGTACCGTAGTACGTACCCCTCTGGAGACCACCAGCTGGGGTCACCCACAGGTCGTCCGCCGACGGAGATGGAGCGGGCTGCGATGAAGTACCAGCCTCTCCAGGTGTAGGTGCACTAGAAGTCGCCCGCTCACGCAGCCTAAGATACTCGGCCTAGAAAAGGTTTGGAAACTCGATAATTGCCTAAGTTATATTAAAATTAACACAAAGTAAAGTAATACTTACATAGGTCTGTGAGGTCCTCTCATTAATGAAATTTTTGTCCTTGCGATGGGTGGCCAAGAAGACGGTCACCATGTTTGCATCCTCCCCCCTCTGTACCTGTTAAAAATATATTATTTATTACTAAACTTAAATATTTTTTTCAAGTACCATTTTATGGTACTTATATTAAAATAATATATTTTAAAAGAAAAAACATACCAAACGATGGAAATATTCCATCATCGGAATCGAGCCACCACACCACTTGGCAGCATTCTGCCTAGCCGCCTTGGCCTTCTTAGACCTTTTCTTGTAGCTCGGATCGTCGAATCTAGCCCTCATCGCAGTCCACTGCTCAGGCGTGATCCAACCTTGGATCGGTTTTCCAGCACGATTACGAGCCTTCTGGTCATCCAGAGCATCTCGGATAAGCTTGGCGGCAACGGTAGGAAAGAGCCGCTCGATCAACTCGGCCCGGTGCGGAGGATAAAAATACGTTTGCTACAATAAATAATTCATTAAGTTAGCATCACGAATAAGTTATATAATATGCATAAATTAGAGGATTTATTTAATATACTTTTACCTGGAAGTGCGTAAACCAGAACGCCTTCCTCTCCTCCGGAGCCTCAGAGTAGTTGATCCAAGGACCACCGTAGTTGTTCCTCAGAAATTGGCCCAGGCGTCTCTGAACCGACGATGGAGGATATCTATACAGAGATAATAATTTAGATTACTGAAAAGTCAATATACGATGAATAAAGAGAAACACAAATATATACTAAACCATCTAATTGACTTACTTTGTACCGTCGGCCCAAATCTCTGTCCTCGTCTCCTCCGGAGGTGCGCATGGAGGATCTTGCTGATGCTGGGACAACGTCGGCACGACCTTCTCGACATGCTCATCTGTCCCCATGGTTCCGTCAGCAGGAGGAACGCTGGACGAGGGTGTACTATCACGCCAGGAACTACTCGTCCCAACAGTAGGAGATGTGTGTGATTGATATACTGGAGTACTGGGCGACGATGATCTGGAACCAACAGTAGGCAGTACCGGAGTGGCACTCTGTCTACCTCAGGACCTGCCGAATCCTCCGCGTCGTCCTGTCATATCTGATAACAACATATGATGAATATAGAGAAATACAAATATATACTACATTCTACAGTCAAAATGTGATACATATCTCAAAGCATTCTACAGTCAAAATATAATACATATATTCGTTAATGGGTACATCTACTTCGTCAATTTTCCAACCTTGATCTATATTCTACAGTCAAAATATAGTTACATTCTACATGCAATATTTTTTATTTTCAATCATCTTCAAAAAATTCATCTTGTTCGCCTTCGTCGTCCTGCTCTTCCTCTTCCTCGTCTTCACTTTCATTTACTTTATCGTCCTCTTCGGATAATTCTATATCTTCTACATTATTACTTGTGTAATGAGTAACTTCCGTTGAGTCCACATCTACAATATTTGTTACAAGAGGTAGATCGTCCTCCTGATAAGCTATTTCATCAATGTCAAAGGTATTTCTAGCTTTAGTCTTGCATACTGCCCACCAATCCGACCTCGCTGTCCCCCGTCTAGGATAAGTTGTGAAGTACACGAGCTGAGCCTGACTTGATAGGACAAATGGTTCGTAGCCTTGATATCTATGCTTGTATTTTATATCCACAAGGCCATGCTTGTCAATTTTCCAACCTTGATCTTGAATCGGATCGAACCATTCACACCTGAATAGCATGATATTAGCAGGTTATGTGCCATAATTATATGTCAACTCCATAATCTCTCGTAAGATGCCAAAAAAATCATTGCCCGGATTGACGTCTTTGTAGTTTTAAGATTTGATACACAAACCACTGTTTTTCGTGGAATCAAGATCCAGAAAGCTGTCTCTGATAGGAGCATTTGTTGACTTGAACCTGAACCCATTCACACAGAAACTTGGCCATATTTTTACGGCAGTAATTGGTCCCTTTGCTAGAGTTCTAATAGATTCAGTCTCGGGTGATATTAGACGATCGACCTAAATACCAAAGTAGAGATAGTAAGTTATTTGTTTTGCAAGTGCAGAAATAAAAAGTAATTACTAAGCATCTTACATATACGCTCAACCAAGAAGAAAAATAGCATCTCATATCTTGTTCTACTTCTTCGTCTGTTATGTAGGGTCTAACCGACCTCAACTCATCATTATATGTGCTGAAAAACAATGAAGCAACTGCTGATTAGTAGCATAATAGTATCTTATACTATTACATTGAGATGATGTAAACGTGGACGTATTAATTACTTACCCCTCTAGCTTCTCCACTTTATCCTCGTCGCAATTGAGTAATATATACAATTGAGCAGCCCTTAGCTCATCGTCATTCAAATATCTCTTCTTTATTTTTCCCGAAGGCTTTTCGGACGCATTGAATACTTCGAGTATTGCATCATTAGATTCCTGATATGCGTTGTCGTTTCTGGGAGCTTTCGTCCTATTAGTAGTAATATGTGGTTTGAAATACGTCGAGCAAAAGTTTATAATCTCCTCGAGAACATAAGCTTCACAAATAGAGCCTTCAACCCGTGCCTTATTTTTCACCTTTCTCTTTAGGTGATTCAGATGCCGCTCGAAGGGGTACATCCACCGATAACCGACAGGACCACCAACACGTGCCTCATAGGAAAGATGAATTGGCAAATGCTCCATAGAGTCGAAGAATCCAGGAGGAAACACCTTCTCGAGCTAACATAGTGTTACCGCAATGTCCCTCTCTTGCTTTTCTAGACGAACGACGAGCAACTTAGTACAACAAAGATCTCTGAAGAATATGCTCAGCTCTGTCAATGGGTCCCAAACGACCTGCGGTAAGAATTCCCAAAATGCAATCGGAATTAACCTCTCCATGAATACGTGATAATCGTGGCTCTTCATACCCACCAGTTTGTTCTCCTTGAGGTCGACGCATCTTCTCAAGTTCGACACGTACCCGTCTGGAAACTTTAGACCCTGAATCCACCTACAAAGTCTACATTTATCCTCTATATCCAGTGAGAAAACTGACTTAGGTTGCTTTAACTTTCCATTCCCCTCCTCTATCAAATGCAATGCAGGACGTCTACATATTTCTTCTAAGTCCAACCTGGCCTTCGGATTATCTTTCGTCTTCCCCTTTACCTCCATTACAGTATTAATTATGTTATCAAACACATTCTTCTCGATATGCATGACATCAAGGTTATGTCTGATCAGATTGGTGCTCCAATATGGCAGATCCCAGAATATACTCCTCTTCATCCAGTTATGGGTGCGACCAAATCCGTCACACTTGTACCCCTTAGCAGGCTCTTCGATAGCACTTGGTAAATCTTTTACCTCTTCCCATATCGTGCATCCGGGCCACCTTGGTGGTGGATTGGCCTTCTTCACAACTCCCGCACGAAAAGCATTCTGGTTCCTCCGGTACGGATGATCCTTCGGCAAAAATTGTCGATGACAATCGAAGAAGCACGGTTTGCCTCCGTGTTTCAAACGGAAAGCCTGAGAACGGTCCATGCAATACGGACATGAGAGACGACCATGGGTGCTCCATCTCGATAACATTTCATAGGCCGAAAAGTCGTTGATGGTCCACATAAGTGCTGCCCTCATCTGAAAATTCCGCTTTCTAGAAACATCGTACGTGTTGCCACCTACTTCCCACAGCTGATTCAACTCATCTATCAAAGGCTGTAAATACACATCAATGTTCCTCTTCGGATTGTTCGGACCCGGGATAATAACGGTTAAGAACATATACGGAGTCTTCATGCACATCCAAAGTGGTAGATTGTACGGAGTGACGATCACAGGCCAACACGAATACTGGGAGCCCGAAAGTCCGAATGGGGTAAAATCGTCAGAGGAGAGCCCCAATCTGACATTACGCACTTCCTCTGCAAAATGTGGATACTCTCGATCAAAGTGCTTCTATGCTTCTCCATCGGATGGATGATCCAATACTCCTTCGATCTGTTTTCGCCTGTGCCAACTCATGTTTTCTGCAGTCTCCTTAACCATAAACAACCGCTGCAACCGCGACGTCAAAGGCAAGTAGTGCATCGAATTGGTAGGCTTCCTTGCATCGACAGACTTTCCTCTAATAGTGGCCTTGTAGCGATCAGTACCACAGAATCTGCACGCATCTTCATCCTTGTCGTCTTTGTAGTACAACATGCACCCGTTGTGACATGCATCGATTTTCTCGTATCACATCCAAAGCGATCTCACCATCCTCTTAGATCGATAGAAGTCTTTAGGCAACTTTGCACCCTCGGGCAAGATCTCTATAATCAAATCGAGCAGTCGATTATAGCATTCTTGCGACATATTAAAATCGAACTTGATGCTCAATAATCTTGTAACCACCTCCAATGGTAAATGATCCTCACAACCAGGATATAGTGGAGTCCTTGCATTCTCCAGCAACTCCATAAACTTTGCAGCATCGGCATTCGGTGTCTCCTCAGCTGCATCATAATTGTCCGGATTAAAACTAGGTCCTGCCGCATCATAATTGTCCGAATTGAAACTAGGCCCCGCCGCATCATAAACCATGTTCACCAACCCGTCGTCGTAAGCATCGTGGTCTTGGACATCCATATACGGCTCCACATAGGGCTCCGACTCCGATGCTAGAGATACAAGTTCTCCGTGTGCGGTCCACTGATAGTAATTTGGCGTGAAGCCCTTCGAGTATAAATGATATGTAACTTTCACTTCTGGATGATATTTTCTGTTGCGACATCTCACACACGGACACTTAATTTTGGTACCGTCCATGTACTGAGGGAAAGCCTTGGCGAACTGCAGGAACTGCTGTACACCCTCAATGAATTCATCCCGCACACCGCACATGTCATCAGGATGACGGTTGTACATCCACGAACGATGACGCAGATAGTAATTCATATACATTTCTAGATACTTCTGCAAAAATGACAGTATGTATCATATAAATCATTACATACAGTAGTTTATCACCTAACTTTATAACTTAACCGTACTATAAAAATCATAACTGATATAATACATACTTTCATTTATCAAAGTCTAAAATAAGCAATATTCAAAACAACTGAAAAGAGGCCAAGTCTCTTAGTTTTTTAATATTTTATACTATTGGTAAAAGCTTGGGTTCTTTACTGTATACAATGCTTACTAGGACATATAGTTACTTAGCTAACTATTAACAAAATCAAGTATATCAGTAAGTAACTATTTAACTACACTAACTATGTACTAATTTAATACTAAACTTCTATCCAATAACTTATGCTAATCCATCTTAAACCAACTAACCAATACCTTGACACTAAGCTAACTAACACTAGTATACATAGCTCACTAAATGCAACTGAAACGGATACTGATACAGTGGGACTTGTTGATACTTACTGATACATGGTTGCTGAAATGACACAGTGCTGATGGTTTTCCTTTTCAGTTGACTGCTCACTGTTGCAGACCTCCTTCTCACTGCCCACTACAAGGCTCGACTACTAGTACACTGATACACAGTGCGGTCGAGGCATACTGTGTACACCAGTGAAATCGATTCCCCCCTGATACACTGGCATACTGATGCACAGTTTTACGGCCCGAGCTTTCCCTCCCTCACACAAAAATATAAAGTCACTGAACTTACTCACTCACTCACTCACTGATACACTAAACTCACTGATACACTAAACTAAACTCACTGATACACTAAGCTCACTGATACACTAAGCTCAACATAGCCCTACCTTCATGTAAAACAACACTACCCAAATTCAACACCACCAAATATCTCATGATTGAAAACTTAGCTAGATACTTAGAAAAACCTTAACCCTCACTCCTCTTTTACTGAACTACCCATACAAAGAAACCCAAGCTCTCCACTGAATGATACACTGAGGTATCAGTGCCAACACAGTGCACATACAGTAAAGACACAGTAAAGAACCCGACTCCCTGTGTAAATCAGTCCCATGTCAGTGTCTGTGTGAGTGTGTGTGTGTGTGTATCTGCGTCTGTGTGTGTGTGTCGTGTGTGTCTGTCAGTGTCTGTCTGCGTGTGTCGTGGCTGTGTGCGTGTGTCGTGTCTGTGTGCGTGTGTCGTGTCTGTCCAGTCATCAGTTGTGTCAGTGTCACATGAGAGAGAGAGAGAGAGAGAGAGAGAGAGAGAGAGAGAGAGAGATTACCTAGAGCTCGAGGAGGAGGGGGGTGCCGGAGTAGCCGCAGTCGTGGAGAGCCGGTCGCCGGAGGGGGGGCGGGGGAAATCGAAAACGTTCGAAATTTTCGACAGATGGGGGAAAAGAATCTGAGCCCTAATTAACCAAAAATTAGCGACGTTTAGCGACGTATAATTAAAACGTCGCTAAATTAAAATTTAGCGACGTCAAAGACGTCGCTCAACACGTTGCTAAATATTTTTGATATATACGTCGCTAATTACGCTGCTAAACGTCGTTAAATCAGATATATTAGCGAGGTTTAGCGACCTTAATTGAACTTATAGCGACTCATCTTTTAAAATCTGAATAAAAGTCGTTGAACGTCGCTAAATGTCGCCATTTGGCGACGTTTAGCGACGTTTTTAATGGAGTCGCTGATTTAGCGACGTTTATACCAGGAGTCGCTAAAATACGTCGCTAATCCCGCTTTTTCTAGTAGTGGTACGCCATTAGTGTTAGGTTCATAAAAAACTGCCACGTCCATATTACCTCTGGCAGGGCTTGTCTTAAAACTTATTATTTGCACTCTCGTGCACAAGAAGTAATAGGTCCACAAAAATCCTCCAGTGGGATGCCCGCAATGGAAACAAACGGTTCATGTCCATATTACCTCTGAACTATTCTCACTTTCCCCAGCCGAGAAACATTAGTTCATGTCCATATTACCTCTGAACTACGTTTTTCCACAGATTTATATCCTATCACGTCCATATTACCTCTGATAGATCTTGTTTCGAACTTATTATTTGCACTCAACGTGCAAAACAAATAATAGGTCCACCAAAAACCCCCCAGTGGGATGTCCTCAACGAGCACGGTATTGTACTACATTCATATTACCTCTAGTACGATATCCAAAGTTTACACAAATAATCATAAAGAACGGAAGGGCCCTTATATGATTGAAACAACATTCTCAAATGGCACTTACAGATTAGCCAAATGAAATTTTTTGATAAATGGCTATTATCAACTGCAAATTCCTGAAGAAGTCCTATACTTGATGAAGATCTTATTCTGACGATACCATGCACAAAGGTTAGCTAGATCATATTCTATCAGATTCGTATGACCTCTTAATGGATATGCTTAACTAATTTGTAAACCTATCATGTTCATATTACCTCTGATAGTGTTTAGTATACAAATTTAGTTGGATTATATTCTATCCGATTTATATTACTTCTGAATAGATTTACATTCAGCAAAACCTTAACGAAAGTATGTCATGTTAATGATACCTCTGATATCACTTTCATCTTAGCCTATCATATTCTAAAGTGATGGGTCCACAAAGTCAGAAGAATCTTTATTATCTCTATGAAAAGCAAAATTACAGAAAGGTACATCATTGGGGAGGAGCAGTTAAGTCGCGAATCTGTCGCGCCAGAGAGGCCATTCTCTCATTCCTGGAGCTCAAGACGTTAGCGCGAGCCTGCTCCAGCCTTGCCTCCTCATTGTGCAAGGCAGACAGTTCAGACCAAGCATGTACAAAACCTGCGTGGATGACTCCCGCATGTGCCAAGTTCTGCTGAGCCGCTTCCATTCGGTCCTTCAACACATCTCGAGCTGCCGATATAGCGAGTGCCCTCTCCTTTGCCTGAGCGAGTTCTTCTTCCAATGTACGGACCCACGCTGCCTCTTCCTCATATTCGGTCTCGCACTTAGCCAGTTGGGGAATGACATACCCCAATACGGCATGCTCTTCATTTATCTCTCGCTGCTGTGCCTCGATGGATTTGCTCAGAGTTTCCATCTCCCCAACAAACTGCGCAGTCAGTGATTCATATTCAGCCCGAATCAGGTCATCAATGCCGCCTCAAGACAGTTGTAAATACTCGTTAATGGGTTGTTCTAAACCATTAACCATTTGCTCCAGCGCATCAGCTCTCCCAGCGTCGTTGAAATTTCTGATCGGCACTATCGAGAGCTGGGAGGACGTCTTCAGAGCTTCGAAGCCTAGATTCTTCTCCAGCACCATTGATATCAGCATTTTCAAAGTATTGTAGAAAATACTAGTATACTGCTCAACTATCATGGCAAAATCCGAATGGATGCTGGGAGTGACTGCAATATCGGTGAATCCCCTTCCAGGAACGACTGCAGAGGATGTCGTCACAGTCGTCGCTTTAGCAGATGGCGCGACAAAAGTAGAGGCACCAACAACGGTCGAAGTGGCTGACGTACTCAAAGGAGGCATAGTTGTAATGACAGGCTCATCCTCCTCTGAAGATATCGGGACTGTATTGGGCGAGCCAGCACCCGAAAATGTTGCCTCTTCAAAGTCGAGCATCGTCGTTTCATCGGCAGGAGCTGCAACAAAGCCAAAGGTTGCGTCGACACTGCCCGCCCTGTCACACCCCAGTCCCAAAATACGTAGGACTAGAAATACGTAACACGCCAGCCGTATGTATACGAACTCCAATATATGGAAACCATATACACACGTACGCTGTACATGAATATCCAATCCATAGTGGTAATATATGTCACAACAAGTCACACGTAATTCTATATCTCATCCACAACACAAATAATAGAATAATGGAAATCAATAACTGAATATCAAAGAAGCAGTCTCAAATAGTAATCTCAAAGTGCAATAGTCGGGTGGAAACAAATCCACTGCAAATCGACTATAATAAACTACTAAAGAGAGAGAAGAATAAACTCTAATATAAGAATAAATGTCTAGAAAAGAATAGCAACTAGAATCTCTAAACAGCTGCAATGAATCACATATAATCAGAAGGTAAGATCTCCTCAGACTGATAGGTAGCGTCAGGTCCAGGTCCATACTCCTGCGGGTACTCCTGCTCACCTATATCTGGAAGGGACCAGGTCCTCAGAGGGACGTAACAAGATACAAAAAGCATATGCCAATAAAGTACTAAAAATAAACATCCATTGGGGTCGCCTAACCGTCTAAGTGAATGCAGTTAAGAACACCTTTCCCCATAAGTGAGCTATCTGGCTGAAAAACTGGGATTTGGCATGGTTCTCTATTAGAGATCCAGGGGCCTAAAAAGGCACGACGACTTTCGAACGCCGGAGGTCCGCCTGATAATAATATAATATATAGTGGTCATCACCACCCGTATCTCCGGCGGAGAATTCGGGCGCACAATAGATAAAAGTGCAAAGGAGCTCAAATGCGGTACTTGTTGTTCTCCCCACCCAATGCTCTAAGCATGTCATGTCCATGACACAATAAACCTCTAATAACCGCCAGGTCTACTAGCATGCAAAGTTTCTATTGGCAGTTATCCCTATCCGTCGCACGACCTATACGTACCAGTGGCCAGCCGAGTACGCAAGTCCGTGTCCTACATGTGACTCACACTCGTGTAAGAATAGTGTCATGGCCAATGAAACATAAATGCCTCATGAAGATGGGGTAGTCTCATAAAATAGGTCCAATGCATATATATAAATAAAAACATAGTACGACGACACCGTCGTTGCACCCAAGTTTCCTTGGACGCACAGTTTATATAGCAGTTAAAATAAATGAACTAAATAAACAGAAAATAAATATGCATGTCTCATATGGAATGTAAATATAGTACAATGGCAAGGTATACTTGCCTGACAAGAAATCTGTAAAGTGTACGCGCCCAAATGTCAAGGACACTGAACTTGGAACTAAGGACTCAAAACAAACGTCTCCGGATGCTAAAATAAATATCACCAACGTTTCCGAAATGAGCAAAAATAGCTAAAAAGCACATCCCTTTTGTCCAATTTGGATACAGGGGCAAAACGGTAATTTTGGGTAAAAGTGGGGTCCATGTGTGGCCCAATTTGCACCGAAAAGCGTGCCAAGGGTAACAGTCTCTAAATAGGACAAACTATAGGTCAAACAACTCTAGATGTCAATACGAACCCAACGGTATGTCCAAATGTGGATTCCGATGGGCCGAACAGAATTTTGCCCAAAAAGTCAACTGTGGGGCCCGCCAATTGGCGATTTGGTCAACCGTCTCAGAATCGCATAAAATTTGGGTCACAGGGCCAGCGCGTTACCATGAGTCCAGTGGCGCAAGTTTTGTCGCAATCTGACAAGCGTGCACAAAATATGCGCGAGTTCCACAAAAGTTGCGACACGGTGTGTGTCCGCGGATACGGTCCGATTCCGGCGCGCACACGCGTCCGAATCAGTCTCCACAAATTTTTACGTGTCCGGTTACGCTGCGTGCACCATTCGGTACACTTGGCACACAGCGGGGCGGTCCCGTTTGGAAGGGCGCGCTCCGTTTTCCAACTTTTGGAAAACTGGAAAAAGTGGGTGCGCGCAGTTTTATGACGAATATAATTATGTCTACAGCAACTAATAGAATAGGGTTATTTTACAGAAAATAAACTAGGTCAGGTATTCTACAGGTATCAAAAAGAATCACCGAATTCGGATCTCTGTGGTGGGAGATACGAACTCGGCAATATGGGTGGTCATTCTGGAATTCTGCGATTCCAGAATTGGATCTGTCCGTCCACTTTGGACGCTATTTTTCACCTAGGGGCACACGTTTTCCGAGGTTGGCTATAAAACAAATATTGGAGAGGGTTAATGGGTGATCATACCTATGAAGACGGAAAAGCGTTTGGTCGAGCGAGTCGACGGAAAATTACGCCGGAGCGAAGGTGCCTCGAGTGGAAAACTGCAGTTCGCGAGGTCGGCGTCGACGGGATGATTGGATGGCTTGGGGGCTTCTCTGGCTGCGGTGACAGCTCTAGATGGGAAGAGGAGGTCTGGAAATATTAGTTTAGGGTTTTTTTAGAGCTAATTATATATATATATATATTATATATATTAAGAGAGAGGGTGAGTGGTTGGATGGTTGGCCGCTGAATGGGAGTAAGGGTCGGGTGGATTAATTCGGCTGAAGGGGTCATAGGTGGACGGGTCTCTGGGAATGCAAGCGCTGAAGGAGTTAAAACAATTGCTAAGGAGTCAATGCAAGTTGGCTGTAGTATGTTATTATGGTTATTATTATTATTATTATTATTATTATTATTATTATTATTATTATTATTATTATATTATTACTATTATCTTTTCTTTTCCTTTCTTTTTTTTATAAAATATATATATACATATATATATATTTGTATATACATATATATATATTTGTATATATATATATATATATATATATATATATATATATATATATATATACTCATAAGAAAATTTATAGATTAGGACATTGCACACCGTTAGGCTAGCAACAGCTCAAGGGGTCTCCTACATGGAATAAATTCCAAAAAATTTCTGATGGTCCCATAAGTCATCTAAGTGCCCGAACACCTAACATAAAAATTATTAAAAATCTATTTCTCATATTTAGACCTAATTACCATAATTTAATTAATAAATAATAAATAAAAGGTGTATACGATTTTCTAGGAAGGGGGTTTTACATTCTACCCAACTTGTAAAAATTTTGTCCTCGAAATTAAAATTAAGCCACGATAGAATGCAAGGATGGTATAAGATATAAATTAACAATATAAATTCATACCTTGGTCTGCGAATAGGTTCGAAAAACACTTGCGCATGTCGTCTTCGCGCTCCCAAGTAGATTCTCCTGGCGCGCCATGCCTCCATGCTACGCGAACCAAGGGAATAGACTGGTTCCTCAATACCTTCTCTCGACGATCAAGGATTCCCTCGGGTTGCTCTTGGTATGACAAGCTCGCCCCAATGGTGATCTCTGAATGGTCGAGAACATGACTGTCGTCTGCCACATATCGCCTGAGCTGCGACACATGGAATACGTCATGTACTCCCTCCAGTGAAGGTGGTAGCGCAAGTCGATATGCCACCTCTCCAACTCTCTCGAGCACGTCAAATGGTCCAATATACCTTGGACTCAATTTGTCGTGCCCTTCGAATCGGATGGTGCCTCTGGTCGGTGATATCCTCAAGAAGACGTGATCGCCCTCTTTGAACTCCAAGGGACGACGATGAAGGTCTGCCCACTGCTTCTGCCTGTCTTGTGCTGCTCGCAAGTGTCCCTGAATCTTCTTGACTGTCTCTACGGTGTTGACCACCAACTCGGGTCCCAAAATCTGATATTCTCCCACGTCACTCCAACACACAGGAGACCTACATTTTCTTCCATACAATGCTTCAAACGGAGCCATCTGAATACTCGCTTGATAGCTATTGTTGTAAAAAAACTCTACAAGATGTAGGTGGTCCTCCCATGATCCTCCGAAGTCTAACATGCAAGCCCTCAATATGTCCTCCAAGGTCTGAATAGTACGCTCCGACTGCCCATCTGTCTGCGGGTGGTAAGATGTACTGAACTTCAGACGAGTACCAAGACTTTCTTGCATGCTCCTCCAAAAGTACGATGTGAAGCGCGAATCTCTGTCCGATACAATGCTGACTGTATGCCGTGCAATCTCATGATCTGCCTCATATATAAATCAGCTAAAGATTATGTAGACTGACCCACTCTAAAAGGTATAAAATGGGCTGACTTGGTGAGTCGGTCCACTATTACCCACACTGCATCTCTCCCACTTGGACTCTTGGGAAAACCCGTGACGAAGTCTATAGTGATGTGCTCCCACTTCCACTCTGGAATCGGAAGTGGTTGCAATAATCCTGCTGTCCTCTGGTGCTCCGCCTTCACTTGTTGACATACCAGACATTTAGCTACAAAGCGAGCTATCTCTCTCTTCATCCCATGCCACCAAAAATGCTGTCGTAAGTCACGATACATCTTGGTGCCTCCAGGATGAACAGAATAAATCGAACTATGAGCATCTGTCATCAACTCCTGTCGAATCTATCCATTTGGAATATAAAGACGATCACCACATCGTAATGTCCCATCCTCATGAATGCGCAATCCGGTCTGCTCTCCGGCCCCTGTCCTTTCCTTTAGTCTCCTGAATCTGGCATCTGTAGGCAAAGCTGCCTTAATCCTCTCTACCAATGATGATTGAACTTGTAAGTTGGCTAGTATCCCATCTGCTCCGGGTACTATCACTTCAATGCCAAGCTCTTGCAAGTCCTCCAAAAGTTCCCTCTGTGCTGTCAAGAAGTAAGCTGCTGGCTTCCGGCTTAACGCGTCTGCTACCACGTTAGCCTTGCCTGGATGATAATGTAGCTCTATCTCGAAATCTTTCATCAACTCGAGCCATCGATGTTGCCTCATATTTAACTCCTTCTGCGTGAAGACGTACTTGAGGCTTTTGTGGTCTGTATAGATCTCCACTCGTTCCCCATATAAGTAATGTCTCCATAGTTTCAGGGCAAATACAACGGCTGCAAGTTCCAAGTCATGAGTCGGATAATTCTTCTCATGTACTCGTAACTGCCTAGATGCATATGCAATCACTTTGCCATACTGCATCAATACGCATCCTAAGCCTTTTCCTGATGCGTCACTGTAGATCACATAACCTCCTGATCCCGACGGAATTGTCAATACTGGTGCCGTAGTCAGTCGCTTCTTCAACTCTTCAAAGGCTGCTTGACACTCATCAGTCCATATAAATTCTTGATCCTTACAAGTCAGACGAGTCATAGGTGCCGCTATCCTTGAGAAGTTTTCCATGAACCGTCGGTAATATCCCGCAAGTCCAAGGAAACTCCTCACCTCTGCTGCTGATTTCGGAACAGGCCACGTCTCAACTGCGGAGATCTTCTCTGGATCAACAGAAATACCATCTCCTGTAACAACATGTCCAAGAAATGAGACTCTGTCCAAGAAGAACTCACATTTGCTGAGTTTAGCATATAACTGCTCTCTCCTCAAAGTCTCTAGAACAATCCGCAGATGCTCCTCGTGCTCCTCGTGGCTCTTCGAATAGACAAGTATATCATCTATGAAGACGACCATGAACTGGTCCAAGTACTGGTGGAAGACTCGATTCATCAAGTCCATGAAGATCGCTAGAGCATTGGTCAATCCAAATGACATGACCAAAAACTCGTAGTGTCCATATCTTGTTCTGAATGCGGTCTTCGGAATGTCCTACTTCCGTACCTTCACTTGGTGATATCCCGATCTCAGATCTATCTTCGAGAATACTTTAGCTCCACTGAGTTGATCAAACAGGTCATCAATGCGTGGCAATGGATATTTGTTCTTCACTGTCACTGCATTCAAGGCCCTGTAGTCAATGCACATACGCACTGACCCATCCTTCTTGGGTACAAACAGCACTGGTGCTCCCCAGGGTGATGCACTTGGTCGGATGAAACCTTTCTCCTCTAGCTCTTTTAACTGTGCCTTCAGCTCGTCCATCTCCTTCTTCGCCAGTCTGTAAACATGCGATGCTATAGGTGCTGCTCTGGGTGCTAGTTCAATTGAAAACTCTACGTCTCTTTCTGGGGGTAGTCCTGGCAAATCCTCTGGAAAGACGTCTTGAAATTTTAAAATAATGGGATGATAGACAACATCGTCCATTACGAGCTGCATACCATCAAGAATTTCTGTGGATCCTCGGGCAAACTCAAGTTCAGGCTGGCCTGGTACCTTAAAAAGAATGCTTCCTCCAAAGCAATCGAAGAAAGCATGGTACTTGCTTAGCCAGTCCATTCCAAGCACAATATCAAAAGATGGCATAGGAAGGACTAAGAGTTGGGCGTTCATCTCTCTGCCACGTATCACTATAGGGCCCGATCTACAAACTCGACTAACTGGTACAACTCCTCATCCGGTAAGAATTCTAACACAACTAGATAATGGTGTAGAAGCAATGTTGTGTTTGGCAATAAAACTAGATGATATGAATGAGTGGGTGGCTCCCGTATCAAATAATGTCACAGCAGGAAAAGTAAAAGCAAGGGTAATACCTGCTATGACATCCACCTCATGATCCAGGTCATCTACCTCCAATGCAAAAGCTCGCCCGTTCCTCTGTGGTTGTCCATATCCGGTCCTCATATACTGCTCCTCCTGAGTGGGTAGCGGTGGTCCTCTCTGAAATCCTCCTGCTGCTGGGGGTCGAGGTGCTCCCGGTCCAGTCATCTGCTGGGTTGGCTTCGGTGCGGGAAGCGCTAATCTCTGAGCTGGAGGTGGAAGTGTCTGCTGCATTGGGCAGTCTCTCGCCAGGTGCTGTCCAGAGCCACACCTCATACACTGACCCAAGCGAGTCCG
Source organism: Iris macrosiphon (assembly GCA_036927795.1). Taxonomy (NCBI): domain Eukaryota; kingdom Viridiplantae; phylum Streptophyta; class Magnoliopsida; order Asparagales; family Iridaceae; genus Iris; species Iris macrosiphon. Next base: position 34,327,755 of record JAYESA010000004.1, on the reverse strand, counting down.
ACAATCTCTCGAAATATGTCCGTTCCTTCCACAATAACTGCAATAAGGCTTCCCCTGATTCTGGTACGGTGCTGCTCGGTGTTGCTGATGCTGTTGTGCCAAAGGGCGTCTGATAGGTCCTCCATGTTGTGTCCTGGCTGGTTCCTGCTGTATCCTTGCTGATCCTTGTTGTGTCCTCAGCTGACCTCCTTTTCCTCTGCTAATGGTTTCCTGAAATTTGGCCTCTGTCAGTAGTTCAGCGTAAGAGACTCGGGACTGCGAGCTTGTATAATGCTGTAGCTCCTGGGTCAGTCCTCGATGAAATCTCTTAGCCTTAGCCAAGTCATTTGGTATCAAAGCAGCGCCATATTTGCTGAGTCAACTAAACTCGGCATCATACTCGTCCACTGTTCGGTTCCCTTGCTCTAAGTAAAGAAACTGATCATACAAGGTGTCCCTGACAGTGTCCGGGAAGTACTTTCCCTCAAAGAACTCCAAGAACTGCTCCCAAGTCTGGTAAGTACCCAACTGGCGCTCCATGGATTCCCACCAGTGATGGGCATTACCATCTAGAAGCGTCCGTACACCCGTCATCCATAGGTCCGTGGGTAACTGCGATGCCTCCAGTAGCTTCTGCGTGTGAGTGATCCAGCTGGTGGTCTCCTCCGGGCTCTCAGTGCCCTTGTACTGCCTTGCACCCATCTGAACAAAATCCTTTACTGATCCAACCCTAGCTCGAGGTACTGGAGCTAGTGCTTGGGCTGGTACAGTAGCATGTGCAGCCATCCTCTCCAGTGCTGCCAAAAATTCTTGTCTCTGCTCGACTGCCTGCTGCCTCTGCTCGGCTGCCTGTTGCCTCTGTTCCTGTATCATCATCTGAAAGAATTGGAACATCTGCGCTTGGCCATCTTGCGGTACTGGGACAGGTGGAAGGTTCCCAATAGGTGAAGCGGGAAGATCAGATGGAACTGGGGTGTGAGTCTGTCCATCTGGCCCCGAAAGCCTAGGAATCGTTGGGGTCCCTCCCTGAGTCTGACCATTGACTCCAGAAGTTGTGTCGCCATCGGCGGCAGTACATCCATTCTGCAAATCCATCTCTCTGCAGTTGATGTACGAAACGATTAGAAAAAGTACAGGAATCAAACAGGATGCAAGTATTAAATAGGAAGGATGAGTTTTAATCAAGCGTGGATGAGATCCTTATACTTTATTCCTATACGCAGGCTTGTTCGGTACAGTCACGTAACCGAGACAATATATTCTTGACCTGCATGGGCCACCACAAAAATATGTCACGCCCCAGTCCCAAAATACGTAGGACTAGGAATACGTAATACGCCAGCCGTATGTATACGAACTCCAATATATGGAAACCATATACACACGTACGCTGTATATGAATATCCAATCCATAGTGGTAATATATGTCACAACAAGTCACATGCAGTTCTATATCTCATCCACAACACAAATAATAGAATAATGGAAATCAATAACTGAATATCAAAGAAGCAGTCTCAAATAGTAATCTCAAAGTGCAATAGTCGGGTGGAAACAAATCCACTGCAAATCGACTATAATAAACTACTAAAGAGAGAGAATAATAAACTCTAATATAAGAATAAATGTCTAGAAAAGAATAGCAACTAGAATCTCTAAACAGCTGCAATGAATCACATATAATCAGAAGGTAAGATCTCCTCAGACTGATAGGTAGCGTCAGGTCCAGGTCCATACTCCTGCGGGTACTCCTGCTCACCTATATCTGGAAGGGACAAGGTCCTCAGAGGGACGTAACAAGATACAAAAAGCACATGCCAATAAAGTACTGAAAATAAACATCCATTGGGGTCGCCTAACCGTCTAAGTGAATGCAGTTAAGAACACCTTTCCCCACAAGTGAGCTATCTGGCTGAAAAACTGGAATTTGGCATGGTTCTCTATTGGAGATCCAGGGGCCTAAAAAGGCACGACGACTTTCGAACGCCGGAGGCCCGCCTGATAATAATATAATATATAGTGGTCATCACCACCCGTATCTCCGGCGGAGAATCCGGGCGCACAATAGATAAAAGTGCAAAAGAGCTCAAATGCGATACTTGTTGTTCTCCCCACCCAATGCTCTAAGCATGTCATGTCCATGACACAATAAACCTCTAACCGCCAGGTCTACTAGCATGTAAAGTTTCTATTAGCAGTTATCCCTATCCGTCGCACGACCTATACGTACCAGTTGCCAGCCGAGTACGCAAGTCCGTGTCCTACATGTGACTCACACTCGTGTAAGAATAGTGTCATGGCCAATGAAACATAAATGCCTCATGAAGATGGGGTAGTCTCATAAAATAGGTCCAATGCATATATATAAATAAAAACATAGTACGACGACACCGTCGTTGCACCCAAGTTTCCTTGGACGCACAGTTTATATAGCAGTTAAAATAAATGAACTAAATAAATAGAAAATAAATATGCATGCCTCATATGGAATGTAAATACAGTACAATGGCAAGGTATACTTGCCTGACAAGAAATCTGTATAGTGTACGCGCCCAAATATCAAGGACACTGAACCTGGAACTAAGGACTCCGAACAAACGTCTCCGGATGCTGAAATAAATATCACCAACATTTCCGGAATGAGCAAAAATAGCTAAAAAGCACATCCCTTTCGTCCAATTTTGATACAGGGGCAAAACGGTAATTTTGGGTAAAAGTGGGGTCCATGTGTGGCCCACTTTGCACCGAAAAGCGTGTCAAGGGTAACAGTCTCTAAATGGGACAAACTATAGGTCAAACAACTCTAGATGTCAATACGAACCCAACGGTATGTCCAAATGTGGATTCCGATGGACCGAACAGAATTTTGCCCAAAAAGTCAACTGTGGGGCCCGCCAATTGGAGATTTGGTCAACCGTCTCAGAATCGCATGAAATTTGGGTCACAGGGCCAGCGCGTTACCACGAGTCCAGTGGCGCAAGTTTCATCGCAATCTGACAAGCGTGCACAAAATACGTGCGAGTTCCACAAAAGTTGCGATACGGTGTGTGTCCGCGGATACGGTCCGATTCCGGCGCGCACACGCGTCCGAATCAGTCGCTACGAATTTTCACGTGTCCGGTTACGCTGCGTGCACCATTCGGTACACTTGGCACACGGCGGGGCGGTCCCGTATGGCGGGGCGCGCTCCGTTTTCCAACTTTTGGAAAACCGGAAAAAGTGGGTGCGCGCAGTTTTGTGACGAATATAATTATGTCTACAGCAACTAATAGCATAGGGTTATTTTACAGAAAATAAACTAGGTCAGGTATTCTACAGGTATCAAAAAGAATCACCGAATTCGGATCTCTGTGGTGGGAGATACGAACTCGGCAATATGGGTGGTCATTCTGGAATTCTGCGATTCCAGAATTGGGTCTGTCCGTCCACTTTGGACGCTATTTTTCACCTAGGGACACACGTTTTCTGAGGTTGGCTATAAAACAAATATTGGAGAGGGTTAATGGGTGATCATACCTATGAAGATGGAATAGCGTTTGGTCGGGCGAGTCGACGGAAAATCACGCCGGAGCGAAGGTGCCTCGAGTGGGAAACTGCAGTTCGCGAGGTCGGCGTCGACGGGATGATTGGATGGCTTGGGGGCTTCTCTGGCTGTGGTGACGGCTCTAGATGGGAAGAGGAGGTCTGGAAATATTAGGTTAGGGTTTTTTGAGAGCTAACTATATATATATATTATATATATTAAGAGAGAGGGTGAGCGGTTGGATGGTTGGCCGCTGAATGGGAGTAAGGGTCGGGTGGATTAATTCGGCTGAAGGGGTCATAGGTGGACGGGTCTCTGGGAATGCAAGCGCTGAAGGAGTTAAAACAATTGCTAAGGAGTCAATGCAAGTTGGCTGTAGTATGTTATTATGGTTATTATTATTATTATATTATTACTATTATCTTTTCTTTTCCTTTCTTTTTTTTATAAAATATATATATACATATATATATATTTGTATATACATATATATATATATATATATATATATATATATACTCATAAGAAAATTTATAGATTAGGGCATTGCACACCGTTAGGCTAGCAACAGCTCAAGGGGTCTCCTACATGGAATAAATTCCAAAAAATTCTTGATGGTCCCATAAGTCATCTAAGTGCCCGAACACCTAGCATAAAAATTATTAAAAATCTATTTCTCATATTTAGACCTAATTACCACAATTTAATTATTAAATAATAAATAAAAGGTGTATACGATTTTCTAGGAAGGGGGTTTTACACGCCCCGTAGATGTCTTCCCCTGAAAAGAAGACAAAAGAAAGTTAATATCAACCTAATGTTAATTTTTCTAAAAGAGGCATAAAGACGACATTTACACATGGTCGATGGTATATATATCGCGTCTGCAGCCAGTACAGCTAAATTATTTCTTAATGATGTTAAGCGAGCTATCATACCTGGAGAAGGGGGTGCGCCAAATGACACTGGCAGGTATTCTTCCAGGTCTTCACCAAGATCCACTCGAGGCTCATTGGGTAGAATCTCACTGGATATACTTACAGACACGACAGGGGTTACTCCCGTTACTGGTCTGGATAAAGGTATATGCAATCTTATTTTGCTCAGCCTCGAAGGCGATCTCGTAGCACTACCTGAAGCGGTAGCAGCGACAGCAGTCTCGAACAAAGAATCTCCGGCTCTGCCAGCCGGAACTGTGAAGGTTCCCTCTCTAATAAGCGAAGGACCTCTAGTCAAAAAATCATCCCCAACAGGGGAAACAACAGCTTCACTCCTAGGAGCCTCATGGCTGGAAGTCCTGACAGGACCATTAACAGTCTTCTTTTTCTTGCAAGGGGAAGTCTCTTTCAGAATAGGAGCCCTTCGCTTACCGGGGATAACAAGAGGCTCTGCAGGCGGAGGTATTATGCCTCTCAGTATTGTCAACAAAAACTCATCTGTACCGACAGGGTCCTCACCTTCATCAGAGGAAGCTGATGGGACCTCTTCTCTTCCGGTGGACTTATGAGAGGGCATCCTAAAACTTTCACGCATATCAAAATTATGATGGAAGGTATTGATGGCCACATAAAATTGGGCGTACGAATGGAGGATGTACAACTCCATGGAGAGAGAAGTCGCGAGCACAGTAAAGGTTGCTCCAGTACAACCCATCATGAAGTACCGCCATTCTCTCGCTCCATCAATAAGTCCACCTCTGGACTTGAAGCTGGTGATGGCATTTCCCACATGCAATTGGTCATACCCAAACTACCTGGCGAACCGACTAGGCAAATAAGGCTCCAGATAGCAGTGGTCATCACTTCTGTACCGCAAGTGGGAAGGTCTAATGCAGACCAACTAGTAGAAGGCTTCAGGAGAAAATGGTCCTTCCATGGCCCTCATCCTTAAGTTTCTTCCCCTGTTGATTGATATATACATGGGGGATGATACAGAAGATCTTCCAGCTGTGGGCAACGTTTAACGCCCGCCGACAATCTGTGACGGTCGCCACATTCCAAGAGGAATTCTTGTAATTCAACAAGAAGTTATTTTCTGAACCGCTGGCAGGACTGGAAGACATCACCCTGGGGTTGTGAAGAATCAACCATCCCATCAGGTACAGGAAGGGTAATTCCACCCTGGGAAAGCTTTCACGCTGCGTCTCATCAGCGAGCAGCCCATCAGTAAGGGCCCTCAGGCCAGCTTGTATCCGGCATACCATGGCAGGGAGCAAGCCCAGTCTTGTTCTAAACACCAAATGTACTGCGGGCCATAAGGTATTACGATGAATGCGATCCGCAGACGCGATGCCAAGCACTACCCAACGGCGTAACCAGACGGAGAGGAAGCCAGCCAATTGAGCTTCCCTCGACAGAGGCTTGCGACAATGCCTCATATAACTATAGGCTTTAGTGCCTGCAGGATAACCCCCTGTCTCCTCGTCAAAGATGTGATCCGAATCCCCTGCATCTTCAATCAAGTCATCGACCGTGTTAGCATTCAGCATGCTCAAGGGGTTTAAGGGCCTATCTCGGCTATCTACCACCTTGTTTGGCTTAACACTTCTGGCTTGATGAAAGAAGAGATAGGACGCCCATTTGTTGGTATGAGCCAAATCAGAGGGCTCATTATAGAAGGTGGTGCAAGCTAGATAATGGCTCATTAACTCCTGGTACACTGCCACTACCCGAGGGTTTGTATCCCTCAGCTCCCTGTTTGTGGGAACATACTCTTCATAAGGAGTATCTCCCATTAGTAGTCTTGAAATCTCTGCCATCTCGTGAAGGGCCAATCCCAACTCCCCTAGCGGAGTGGCAAAAGTCCCAGTGAGCGAGATATACCGCTCCATAAAGCCAAAAATTGGTTGGGTTGGGAGGCAGCCCAACACTGACAGCATTCACAGCCGCGAACAAACCAATGCTCTCCAGCTCCGTCTGAAAATGCTTCAAGGCCCAGGCAGCTAAACGAGCCCATCAAAGATTTCCAGGGGTAAGCCACCCGTTGGTCCGAGGACTAACCTTGGGGTATACTCCTCCATGCCCCATGAAGTCATTGTAAAAAGTTGATAATTGGACTGGCTAGAGCAGTGAAGTGTCTTCACTCGGGACGCTGCCCGGCAGTAATCCCCTGAAAGGCATGACAGGGCCTGAAGGGCGGCTCATAAATAATCCTTGGCCTGATCCTTTCTGATAAAATATCTTTCCCGGCTGGCCGTGAAGATTAGGGGTCAGGGTCCACGACATCTTCCTGGGATGCGTGGCATAGAATAATGCCGAGATAGGGTAATCTCTCGGCATCCTGGGCAGGTACATGACCATGCCCCCAACAGTAAAAACCTAGTTTTTCTTCTTGGGCTTCGTCTGGGATTGTTTATCAATCATATCCCCGAATAGGAAAGCTGGTTTTATATATTTGTCCCCATCTAGATACGTCAGGGGCTCCCTGTTGATCATACTCAACAGCATTCGTTCTCCTTGAGACGATATCAGAATTCTCCTTCCTTCAGGATACTGGGTTCCAGAAATAGGAAATATCACATGGGACAAATCCTCCAGGCAATTGGAGTTCAGCATCCCAGCAGCAGAACCCATCACCTCAGCCAACGGAGGTATCTGCAAGTCCACTACAAAGTGCAAGAAGAACAAGTCAGTTTCTATACTAGACATTACAGTCTTGTAGCTTACGCCAAAGATCAAACAGTCTGTGCTTTTACGCCAAGACTGTAAAAAAAACTTTAGTTTTTTATTACGCTGGAACCTATTTCTGAGGCGTAAAACTCAAGATTGGTAGTATACACAAAAATCTGACAGTCTGTGTTTTTACGCCAGACTGCCAAAATTTGAGTTGTTACGCCAGAATTTTCATCCAGAGCATAACACTCAAAGTTTGTTGTATACACCAAATTTCAACAGTCAAAGCTTTTACGCCAGACTACGAAAATATGAAGTTTTTACGCTGACACATTAGGAATGTGGGCATAAATAATAAAACATCTTTGTGCATCATCTTCCTTGAAGAGGCTCTCAGCACAGAAGATGACCTAGCGCGTTCACGTACAACGTGTGCGAAGGATTTTTTTTCGTTTTTGTCGTCCCAAAAACTTTACCTATGACGCCTGGTGCACAGCTTGACGGTGGGACACTTTGTTCAGAGCGAGGTTCGCTCAGCCCAATGGGAGTCGCTCGTGCTTGAGCAGATGAGCGAGAAGAAGAGGCAGCTTTCTTTCCCTTAGCGGTGGAAGGTTGTTTCGGTGCCATGGCTAAAACTCAGAGTGCTCAGAGAAGAAGCGAAGAAGAGTTTTCAAAGAGACGAAGGTTTTTGCAAAAGACAGATGAAGGGTTTCTTCTCTGAAGGCCTTGGGATATTTATAGAGTTTGGATGACTCCTCAAATCCCTAACCAAATCCGATATTTTATATTTGGTTATGATTTGGGACCACGTTACCCTATCATTTCGAGAAGACAGACAGTCAGTGGATTCAGAATTTACGCGCAGAGTAGATCTACGATTTTTACGCTAAAGAGCTTTTTACGCTCAGAGGCTACAAATCTACGGTTTTACGCTCAGAGGCATTAAGTGTATGGTTTTACGTCCGGATACTTTTATGCTCGGTAGCTTTTACGCTCGAGAGGCTACAAACCTACGACTTCACGCTCAGAGGCTACAAATCTATGATTTTACGCTCAGAAGCTGTTTACGCTCAGAGGCTACAAATCTACGATTCTACGCTAGAAAGCTACAGGCGACCAATTACAAGGGTTTACGCAGAAAATGCTCCTTCTTGGCCACCAAACATTCCAAGTACCCAAAATAGACAGAGTTCAGCATTGAAGATGACTCTTCTTCTTAGGTCGATTGGAAGTTCATCTGAAGTCCAGTCAGAATCCTTTACCAAAAGTTCAAGTATGGCCTGTTTTGACGACCATTTCTCGCCCTATTTCAAGGGATTTTCGGGAAATTATTTCTTGAAGATGATGATCTGAACAAGAATTCTTCACATCAGAGAAGTGACAGTTCAGAAATTCTACACGACTCCTCGTCCACAACAGCATGACAGTTCGGATATTTGACTTAAATGCTAAGGGACTTTCTACGTGTCTACGGCTACGCGTAAAATACCGGACGAGATCAGATACTCTGTTATCAGAGTCGGCGTAAAGTTATTCAGACGTGTCGAAGTTGCACACTACTCAGACTTTCTCACAGCAAAATATGGAAAATCATTATATGCGTAAAAGAAGACAATTTTATTGAATCATGATTACATATGATGGAAATTCAGTCTACAAAGGGTTTTTCATCTTCATGATTACATATGATGGAAATCCTTTCTCTACAAAGGGTTTTTCATTTTTATTTAGGATCACACCAAGAATCTGCTACGCCAGGTTCTCATATTGGTGGAGATCCTTTGCGTCTTCTTCAGCAGTTCATCGACTTCTACAGTCGATGAACAAGAAAATGATCAATGGCGGGAGGATACAGAACTGGGCTTGTATAAATTATTCAAGAGCCCATCCTCCATACGCCGTGGCAGGCATGCCCTAGAATTGGGTTGGGGGTTCAGACCCAACTCAATACTGGAAGACAGGGCCAAACTGCCTATCCTCGGCCAGCGCCATAACGGGAGAAAATACAGCTTGCAAGCTGTGTGGTCGAATATGACCCTTCCTCTCTCCTGGACGAATCGTCATATGAAATTGCTGATCATCCCGAGTAAAGGAAGCTATGATATCCTTCCATGATCCATCGTTGCAGAGGATATTTGCCCGAAGATGCCTTCTTTTTGGGCTCCTTACATGCGGGAAGAACATGATCTTCTTCTTCCTCAAGTCATCAAGATGAACCTCAGCAACCATCTCTTTATGGTGAAGGAAGCATGGGAAGAACAGGTTAACTCATCAGCCTTTATATAGGCAAAGGAGAATACAGCGAATCCCAACAAACCCCCAAAGATCCGCCGAGAAATCAGCCTCGAGGAACGAGTCAGACTTGACCGTTTCATGCTTCATTCAAAGTGTTTCAAATTATGAGGAATTTGAAAACTTTGAAGGGGGTCTTGTAGAAGCATGAAAAATATGCTGCAGAATTATACACAGTATGCATAAAACCCGCATAAAGAAGAGTTTCAGTGCTGTGTGGCGTAAGACATGACTTTAGATCCATCGGCGTACAGAAGAGCTTCATCGCTAGTACAGCGTACAAGATAGCTCCAGAACAACCCGCGTAATGCAGTATTTCCAGACTGCTTCGGCGTAAAAAAGTTGTTACATCGCCACTTTGGCGTAAAGCCTGCTCGCTTTTAATGTAGTGGGAAGTTGTACGAGGAACTCTTCGTATTCTTCGAACGAACCTGTCAGATCATGCTGAAGACCTGACCCCTGACAAAGAGTACTGCACGACTACCCAAACGACGGCTGTAATGATGATTCAGCACAGAGACCCAGACCGTCGTTTAGTGACATTTCCTTGATACAAATTGCTTTTTACGCATTCAAGAGAATACGCTGCCTAGTTTTACACAGGCAGACATGAGCTTTTACGCTCAGCAGGAGACGAAGCAAACCGCCACGTCAAAAGCTGCTCTTCGTGCAGAACTCGAGGCACGTCTCTGCAATTAATGTGCGTGATGGGGGCAGATCTCTGCATTTAATGCACGAGATTTGGTTCTACTTTTGAAGACTGGGTGAGCTATAATTATGGCTAATACGTCCACATCATCACCCCTGCATATTACGCCATCAGGCTATTTTTAGCTATAGGAGCATGCGGTACGCTATCTCCTTGAAATACGTCGACCTGGCTATTTTCAACTATAGGAGTACGCCGTATGCTATCTCCTCGGAATACGCCAACTCAGTCTATATTTGCATTGGTGCATGATAAGGCTATTTGGTCCAGAATACGCTCAAGACCTCAGTCCAGGAAAGAGGATCGGCTATCTTTACGCTAGCTACTTATCTATGCAGCATCAGGCTTCTACGTCTACTGGGCTTCTACGCCTACTTGGCTTCTACGCCAACTTGATAAATATTTGGCTTCTACGCCATGGTGACAGTCATTGGCTTCTACGCCAACATTTTCTACGTGAGGGGCAGTTACCCACGTGGCTTGCATGCCGTGATCTCCGCAGCAGTTATACATGTTACCTCATAATGGGACGCATCACACGCAGAGTCGAGAGATCATTTATACGTGGGTGGCAGTTATTATAACCGTCGCGTAAAAAGTGCCACACTCTCCACTGCTCGGCTCCTACGCCGACTGGACGGTTACTGTCACTAAACTCTATAAATAGAGACCTCCGTCCTCGGAGGTCAAAGGTCGAACAGAGGTCAAAAAAATCGAAGAGAGAAGAATCCAGAGCACAGACAGAGAGTAGTGATTGGCAATTTTGGCATCGAGCATCCACTCCTTCTTGCAATCTTTGAAGCTTCTCCGTCTTCTACAACACTTCTTCATCATCGTGTGGTCCAAGGGACAAAGTGATCAACCGCAGATCAGACTCCTATAGCAATATTTTCCTAGAATCAAACTTTTGTACTTAATATCCTCGTATAGGATTAATTGTACTTCTTCTTTTTCTTGTTTGTAAACCAAAGAAAGGGTTTCGTATAAACCTAGTTTCATTTCTTTCATTTATTATCAAACACACATAAGTATGCCAACCTTACTCTAAGACCTGATACTTCCATACATTGACACACCCTTCCATCTACCTGTCATGCCCCAGTTCCAAAATACACGAAACTAGGCCACGTGGCAATAGCCAGTTAATACGTCTCCGAGGGATTACCTAATTTAATGGATCCTACGAAGCGTACTTCGCTGTCCTAAAATACTAATAAGTCCAATACTACATCAAATAGGTAATCTAATCTCATCCATAATATAAACAAGAAATACTAAAATAAATACTGGAAGATAAACGCCAGTCTGAAATGTCATGGTACAATCCCAAATGTCTGGTGGGAACAAACCCACTACTATGACAAAATAAAAGTACTGAAAGACAGATAAAAGAGTAATGACTAGGGCATCGGCTGACTAGATAATGATGCTCCAATCCTAGGCGAAAAGCCTACCAATGATCAAGGGAACTCTGATGGAAGAACCTCTAGCTCCTCCTCGGATGCGTACCTCGCCTCCTGTCCGAGTCCGTACACTATAGGGTAATATGCCTCGTCCAAATCTGGAAGGGAACCAGGTCCTCAGAGGGACGTAACAAGATACAAAAATACATGCCATATATAAATACTGAATAAAATAAAGGGTGTGCTAACCATCTAAGTGAATGCAATATGAGGACAACATTGGTACGTATGGGTAGGTGTAGGCATAACGTCCAATATTCCGAAGAGCGTGGTATCTATACATGTAATGTCCATCATTCTAAAGAATGAGGTATATGTAATATATACGTCCGTATCGCTCTAAAAAATGCGGTATCTGTATAAAGGAAGTCATTGGATCAGTGCCTCCTCCGGATACTACGGATTCTAATGTGTGTATCACATATGCCTACTAGCTGTCCTTTTCGCCCAAATATAGATATACAAGTCGAATACACGACATGCATACCACGTATCTATATGCCAAGTCTCTACTAATTATATAACCATGATTATGTACTAAACCGTGATGCATGTCACACGCACTAATAGCTAGTCGAGTACGCGGACCCGCATCACAACATGAGTTTGTCACCTTGATGCGTGTATAAGTGTCAAGTCTGAGAAGATATCAGAACATCCTCACAATGGGGGGTGAGTCTGCTAGTGACTAGGTCAAGTACACTACTCATCGACGCATTCGTCGACTGCATCCGAGTCAATCTCGGACGCGCACAGTTGTATAAAATAATGCAACAAGATATCATACAATATTTGCATAATTTAAATTAAACAGTAAATATGGAAAGGTATCTTGCATGGGCCCTCAAGCTGCGAATGCCAATAACCTGCTCCTGAAGTCTCTCCTGACTGGTCCAGCGACCCTATACATATAATATAATATAGCAATTCGATCATCAGATACTAAAGTAATACGCACAGAAACACTACGCTTCTTCTTAGGCACTAACGCAAGGGTCACGCTAGTCAACTAACAGAGTCGTGTGTGTACGCAGCTAAGAACTACACATATCCTGTCCTCAGTTACCGTGTACTTCAAGGCAGCAATTTACCAAAGTCCTGTTATAAACTAATTACGTTTTGTACAAAAATACATGTCCTTATTATCATGTTAAGGTGTACTTAGTCAATGTCTAGGTTTTTAGGTAAATCCTAAAGTTCTTATTAACAAGTCATTTATTATTTGAGTAATTAGTAATCATTAATTACTAATCTAAATGAACACACACACACACATGTTGCCCTTAGGGTTCACCTTACTTTACACGTGTCCATTTGATGACACGTTGACACCACAATACATAAAATTTAATTAAAATAAACATGCAATACCTAGTCGTGGCCGACGGGGTCGGTGCTCGTCGACGTTCTGTCCTCCGGCGAGGGGATGGAGCTCCAGCGGTGCACGGAGAAGCAGCAGCGGCAGCAGCAGTCTCGACAGCACTTGCAGCAGCAGCAGCAGCGGTTGGCGGCAGTGGCGGTTGGTGGTGGTGCAAGGGTTGGTTGCTGGTGGTTGAGATGGTTAAGGTGGTGGCTGCTGCATGATCGGAGAAAGGGGAAGATGGTGATCAGTCTCGGCTAGGGTTTTATTAGGTTAGGGAAGGAAGAACACACACACACATATATGGAGGGAAAAAGGGGTCCTCATAGGGATTTGGGGCGGGTGAATCATGTTGTCATGAAGGAGTGTAGGATGTACATGGGCTAGGTTGGGTCTAGCTTTGGGTGAGGTTGGTCTTCACACTAATTTAATTAGAAACTAATGCGCAAGGTATTCTTTAATCAATTGGAAATACATGGGGTTAAAATTGGGTGGAACACAAGTGTCATGGGCGTAGTAGTCTCAAAATAGATTAATACCATAATTTGAGTTGTATGAGAGTGGGTTGGGTCTGTGTCTTAGTTTTCGATTGGAACGGACAATTATGCAAGGTTGAATTTATTGGGATTTAAAACTAGACTATTGCAACGAATATTGCGCGACTAAAATGAAGCACAATATAGAGTATTTAAGAGTTACACAAGGGTCGGAATGGTAGTCTAGCATGTCTAGGAAGTGTGTATGAAAATTGTTTGAAGGTAACTACTAGTGTAGCGCTCCAAATATCGAAGCAACGGTAAGGTGTATTAAGTAATATAATTATTGCACAATAATTCTAATTTACTGCATTCAACTCTAATTGTCACCAATTTAATCCTAGTCTCTCTATCTAAACTAAATAAACCTAAATTTGGTCGAGGGGGTTTACACTACTGCTCCCAAACCTAACACAACCCGACCAACAACTTCTTAGCATCAATCCTCTACCTTACTAAAGATACAAAATACAATAACACCCACAACTAACTAGTTTCCTTCCCCCCTCCCCCCTCGAACCATGTTATTGCTCCTGATGTGCTTTTGTCACAGGTGCTGCCAATAAGCACAGCTAATGCTACTGTTGTTGCTGCCGACATCAACCCCAACAGGAACCTCCCTCCCTCAACTTTGTGGGTAAGACTACCTACTGCTTCTGCATATAAATGCAGTTGCTGCCACTGAAGCTAATACTTCATGCTACTGGTGTTATTAAATTAGTTCAAACATAACTCACTGTTGTTAAATACCTTAGCTTGTAACCAGAGCTCCTACTCCCAAAAGTAACTCACACACATTATCAATTTAACAAACACCTTGAGTGCACCAATACGTATCACACCAAAAATTTTTGATACTCCCACGATATAAGCTCTCTACCACTCCAAACTCCACCAAAACACCATGAACACATATAATATATAAATTAGGACTAGAATTAAGTAATATATACTAATTATAATAGATCTATGAGTATATGGACACAAGAAACCAATACTATGAAGTAAACACCAATTCTCAATCTTGTGTCATAATGTATCATGACACGCACTCTTCGTATCCAATTATGGACACGTAGAACCCATCACATATGATAATAGACTCAATTTGTCCTATTGAGGATACGACACAACCAACACATGGTCACAATTCGGATTTTCCACAAATTGAACCAAAAAACTAACAATACAACCATCAAATGCATAGATCTATCCAAATCCCCTAGTGCCTAGGTCTATCATAGAAGGGTCATTTCTCCAACTAGAAGGTTCCTGTAGGTCTCAATAGGCTTCCTACACATAAAATATGTAAAATTGAGAAGTTTGCTATTAGAAGTGTCCTCCTTGGTGGACTCCGAATTTGGACACAGTAGGGATGACTTGGACATGAATTCCTCCTTGGTGACTCCTTTCTAAGCTCCTTGCTCCTTGATGAAGAATGAATGAAGATAATTGGGAAGAGAAAGTAAAATTTGAATTCTAGATCTAGAATTTGAGAGGGAATGAATTGCTATTTAAAATAAACTGTTGCTTGGGAAGGAAGTAACAAATTGGAGAAAAAAACTAAATTGAAAAGAAAGACACATGGCATTCTCCTATTAGTTGCGTTCAAATAGTTTCATTCATTTTCCCTCCAAATTGAATTTAAAATTTTAAAAAGAAAAATCTATTAATTAAGAAGGGAATCTCTACAACTAATAGAGAATATTTCTTTCATGATAACTAACGTAGTTTAATTCTAATTAATTAACTAGGCAACTAACACTAATTAATTTTAGGCCATACCCATTAATTCTAAACTAACCAATAATACAAAATATACTCATATAATATTAGCAAAATACAAAATTATCAAAATACCCCTAGCATACAAAATTACTAAAATATCCCTAGAGTGAAAATATGTGGTTACAAGTCTACCATCCTTAAAATAATTTTGTCCCCAAAATTAAAAGACGAAACTATCACTAAGCAACACAACATAACAAGAAAGAACAAAACCTCAAAGTTCAAACATATAAGAGTACCTCTCGCGCATCTCATCTTCCCTCTCCCAGGTAGACTCACTCGGAGAGTGATGCCTCCATGCGATGTGCACCAAAGGAATGGTCTTGTTCCGCAATACCTTCTCCCTTCGATTAAGAATATCGATTGGTTGCTCTAGATATCTGAGAGTCGGGCCCACCTTGATCTCTGAGTAATCAAATACATGACTAGGATATGCCACGTACCATCTCAGGTGTGACATGTGAAACACGTTATGAACTCCCTCTAATGCAGGCGGCAAATCTAGCCGGTAGGCCACTGCACCGACCCTCTCGAGAATACCGAAAGGTCTGATGTATCGTGCACTAAGCTTCATGCCTCCACCAAAGCGAATCGTGCCTCGTGTCAAAGAAATCCTCAGAAACACCAGGTCTCCAACCTAGGACAAAACAAGGCCTTAAGAACTTAATATGTAACAAACAACTACAAGCAAGCACAAACACAAAATCTAAAACTATACCTCAAACTTCAAAGGTCTCCGGTGGCTATCGGCCCAATGCCGATGTCTGTCCTGCGCCACCCGAAGTCTATCTCTAATCAGCTCAACCTTCTCTGCTACATCCATAACTATTTTTGGTCCTAACAAAGCTCTCTATCCAACACCGTCCCGAGACAAAGGAGTGCAATACCTTCGACGGTACAGAGCCTTATATGGTGACATCTCTATACTGTTTTGGTAGCTTTTGTTGTAAGCAAACTCTACCAAATGGAGATAGTCCTCCCAAGATCCTCCAAAATCTAGAACACAGGTACGTAGCATATCTTCAAGAGTTTGAATAGTCCTCTTCTACTGCCCATCCGCATGAGGGTGATATGTAGTACTGAACTTGAGTTGGGTGTCCAAGCTAGCCTGTAGACTCCTCTAAAAGTGAGAAGTGAAACGACTATCCCGATCCGAGACTATGTTGACAGGAACCCCATGTAACCTGATAATTTGTCTCACATACATCTCTACCAGCTTCTCCGTAGACAAATTCACCTTGAAAGGCAAAAAGTGTACCGATTTGGTCAACATGTCAACGATGACCCAAATTGCATATTTTTCTCCTGGAGATCGTGGAAGTCCGGACACAAAATCTATAGTAATATGCTTCCACTTTCACTCTGGAATGGGTAATAGATGAAGCAAACCACCTGGCCTCTACCTCTCTGCCTTCACCTGCTGGCACACTAAGCATCTGGATACAAACTGTGCCACCTCCCACTTCATGCCATACCACCACACGATCTCTCATATCCGAATACATCTTGTTGGCACCTGGATGCATGAAATACTGAGAGTGATGCGCTTCCTGCAATGCCCCACTAGGCACACACAATCTAGTATTATGTCGCAAGGAACCATCCTCAGCAATAGTAAAATCATCCTCCAATCCGGCTTGAACCTGTGCTCTGATGCTCCTCAGCGACACGTCCTCATACTGGGCTACATTGATCTTATCCATAAACTCTGAATGTATCTGTAAATCCTACATCTGTACCTCAATACCAGGAATTATCTTCTCAAAACCCAAGCTCTCTAAATCTGCCAACAAGTGTTTATCCGTCGTCAAGCACATAGCTACCGGATACCTGCTCAAGGTATCGGCAACAATATTGGCCTTTCTTGGATGATACTACAATAAAATATCGAAGTCCTTCATTAACTCTAACCACCATCTCTGTCTCATGTTCAGCTCTTTCTGGGTAAACACGTACTTCAAGCTCTTATGGTCAGTAAAGATATCTATATGCTCTCCATACAGGTAGTATTTCCACAGCTTCAAAGCAAAAATGATCGCTGCCAACTCCAAATCAGGGATAGGGTAGTTCTTCTCATGCATACACAATTACCTGGATGCATAGACAATCACCTTCTTATTCTGCTAAAGAACACAACCCAGACCTTTTCCCGAAGCATCAGTATAGATAGTGAATCCTCGTGTCCCTGATGGCGATGTTAAAATAGGAGCTGACGTCAACCTCTTCTTCAGCTCATCAAAAATAGTCTAACACTCCTCGGTCCATACAAACTCTACGTTCTTCCTAGTAAGTCTAGTCATTGGCTCAGCAATCCTGAAAAAATCTTGCATAAACTTTCTGTAATAGCCTGCCAGACCCATAAAACTCCTTATTTCTGCTACTGAACTCAGAGTAGTCCAAGACTCCATTGCTGCGATCTTCATCAGATTAACTGAAATCCCATCACCAGTCACAACATACCCTAAGAACTCTAGCTTGTCCAGGAAGAATTCATACTTCGACAGCTTCTCATTCCTGAGAGTCTCAAATACAATCCGTAGATGCTCCTCTTGATCCTCTAGTGTCTTCGAGTAGATGAGAATGTCATCGATGAACACCACCACAAACTTGTCAAGGTACTAGTGGAATACCTTGTTCATCAAATCCATAAACACCGTTGGGGCATTAGTCAACCCAAACGGCATCACAAGGAACTCGTACATGTCCTCCTTCTTGACTTTCACCTAGTGGTAGCCTGACCTCAGATCTATCTTCGAAAAAATCTTTGCGCCGCTCAACTGATCGAAGAGATCACCAATCCTCGACAACGGATATTTTTTCTTGATAGTGAGGTTGTTCAGAGCCCTGTAATTAATGCACATACGTACCGATCATCCTTATTCGATACAAACAATACCAGTGCACCCTATGGTAAAGAACTGGATCTGATAAATCTCTTATCTTGCAGATCCTTCATTTACTTCTTCAACTCGACCATCTCGCTGTTGTTGATTCTATAGACATGTTGTGAAATAGGCTCTACACCTGGCACCAAGTCTATAGAAAACTCAATATCTCGATCTGGCGGCAATTCCGACAACTTCTCTGAAAATACATCTAAGAATTCTGATATCAAAGGATGAGGCAACTCCTTTTCTTCCACCATTGCTCCACAGATAATGCCTTTGCTCTGCTCAGAAGCTCCTTTGGCAAACTCGAACTCTGGCTCTCTTGGCGGACTGAATAAATTTCTACCTCCTCTGCAATCTATAATAGCATGGTGCCTACTCAACCAATTCTTCCCGAGTATAATGTCATAGCTCGGGAGTGGCATTACGAGTAGACATACACTCAGCTTCCAGCCTCCCAAAGTAACTCTCCGATCTTTGCAAACATCACTGACCAGGATAATGCCTCCCCGGGCTATGATCTTGCAAGTCCTACTCAAAGACTCGGCTACAAAATGATGCTTGAGGGCAAAAGCAACAGACACAAAGCTATGAGATGCACCACTATCAAACAATGCTAAAGCTGAAATATAATCAAGAAGAACAAAACCTGCAATGACCTCTCTGGTGGCCTCGGTCTCCTCGACCGTCATGGCGAACGCTCGACCCCGAGGTGCATCCCGCTGATGCTGGTGCTGGATAAAACATTGCTACTGGATCAGAAGTGGTCCCCTCAGCTGTACTATAGGTGGCCTCGTCGGGGCTCTCTGAGCTGGAGTTGCCCCCTGAGCTGCACGTTGTAGAGAATTGGGACATTCTCTCATTTGATGGCCCTCAGCGCCACAATACAAACAAACTCTCAACCTCCTCCTACAAACCTCCCAGATATGGTCGAATTTCTTACAGTAGTTGCAGGGAGCCTGGGGTGTCTGTCTTTGCTGTGGTGCCTGATGAACTGGTGCTCTAGCTGAAGTCTGGAACTGTTATGGCTGCTGAAAGGATCTCTGCTGGAGCTGAGGATGCTTGACAGGTCACGCACTGCTACTAACTCCACCAAAGATATTGTTATCCCTCTTGGGCCTCAAGCTCAAATCCCTCTCGACTTTGCGTGCCTCCGTAAGAATCGCTGAATAAGTCTCATTGCTATATGAGATGAGGACCTTCACCTCCCAGTTCAGGCCCTCCCAAAAAAGACTCGCTCTCATATTCAGATCTTGCACCATATGCTCCGCGTATCGGCTCAACCTGCTGAATTATGTGGCGTACTCCTCTACTGACATACTCCCCTGCTGGAGGTTCTAAAACTGACGTGCCAAGTCCAATCTGTCAGTAGGGGTAAAGAACTATTTCTAGAAAAGGGCTTTGAAACCCTCATAAGTCTGCTCAGGATCAGCAAGAAGCGGTTCATTCCTGAACCAAGTACAAGCTATGTTTGTCATCTGGAGTCCAACCGCCTCAATCTTCAGGTCCTCTGCGAGACGGAATAGCTGCATGATATGCTCGATGTCCTCGAGCTAATCATCTGCATAGATGATACCTTCCGTTCCTTTGAAACCCTAAGGTCCCAACTTCTTGAAGTCATGGATGTTACCCGGCTTGGGCTGGGTATCCTGCTGCTGGGTTGGAGTACATCTCTTGACTACTGCTAAGGCAACCTGGTGAGCCCTCTCGATGCCTTTTCGTATCATGTCCACCTGTCTCTACTAGAATTTAGTCTGGGATCTCTGAGCTTCCATCATCTTCTAGAACAACGCGAATATCTGAGTCGCGTTAGTCGACACTGGAGGTGGCGGAGGAAAATCCTCTGAAACAGTAGGGAAACTCTTTGGACAGAAGGAGGACCCCCGAAAGCAGCCGACACTCCAACAACTAAGGAAGTGACAAGAGAAGACTCTCTGGCAGGTGGATGGGCAACATCATCAGCTGCTCTCTTAACGGCAGGCCGAAATGTAGCGGACCTCTTGGAAGCTGTAGCTACTCCCAAACGGTAGAATCTGATCTTCGGGGCCATCCTGAAGACAGATTGAAATAAGAAAGAAGTCAATATGGTACAAGATTGAATATTAGCAAAGGAGGATAATTATAGTTCAAAGAATCAATATCAAAGAATAACAGATGTATTGAGATAATATATTAGAAGTTTCCCTAATTTTGATTGAGTATCTCTCAGCCTATCTCCTATATCCTATAGCAGGCTCATAATAGCACTATAAGTCTGATCACCACTACGATATCATACTAATTGCGACCTCAAAGGCCTACATGGGCCACCACTAAAAATATGTCATAGCCCATCCCTGAATAATTGGGAATGGGCCCTGGGTACGTCCAGTCTACGCCACAACATCGACTGTAATCACCCTGATTTTCTTAAATTTTATAAAATAATTTTCCATAATTTTTCTGTAATTTTCGGGAATTAAAACTAAGGTATTTTGTGACTAAATGATTTTTAAATGATATTAATTAATATTCAATTATTATGGAAATAATATTTTATGGTATAAAATGGAAAACCGGACATAGAATAATTTTCTGGGAATTTATTGGACTCCGGAAGCATTTTAAAGCCCTAGAAACCAATGTACATTTAAACCAAATTAAATCCGTACCAAACGCCCAACATCCCCATGAGAGCCGAAGCCAAGCCCAAGGAGCGTTGACCCAGCCCAAATCCTAGGTCAAACCCTAGCCCAAATTTCTGCATGTATAAATACATATTTTTCCTAGTTTTTCTCCACAAATAAAGAGAAAAAGGAAAAATAACAAAAATCCCTAATCCTAAACCTAACCCTAACCCTGGCCGCCACCCCCGTTCCCTGACCCCCTCCGGCGAGTCTCCGGTGCCACACCAGCCGCGTCCACGCCGACCCCCGCCCCTAGCCCAGCCGCCCGTCCTCAGCATCCCGACTTCCCCCTCATCCCCTCGACCCGCCGCCAGGCCACCCGACCTCGGCCTCCTCTGCTACGACTCCGGCCACCGCCCGCGTTCGCCCTCTCTCCCTTCCTCCTCCACCCGTTCCCGTTGTGAGCCTCCACCGAGAGCTCCATCGAGCACTCCCGACCTCATCCCCCCCAAAGCCCCAATCTCCTTCTTCGGCCAGACGACCCCAGCAGCCGCTACCCAGCCGTCAGGCCGCCCGACCTCGCCGCTGCCGTCCGCGAGCGCCTCCCCGCTCGCCGCGTCAACCCGCCGCGAAGCCCTAGGCGGCCGTCTGCTGCCCTAGCCCGGACACGGCAGATACGACCAGGACACGGCCAGGACACAGTAGTGTCTCGTGTCGACACGCGAGGACACAAGAATCTCAGTTTTTGGAGCCCTGTTCAGGTACCCATTTCTCTCTCCTCGTGATCCCGTTTTCGATTCTGTCAGTTATGATGCGTACACTGTGTGACCCCCTCGATGCCCGTGCAACTCGCTCGGTGAGTCACGCCCTGTGATGATCGTAAACCGCGATCCAAAAACAGAAAAATTAATGCCCGGTTTTATCCCGGAACTGAGTGCGCCCCGCCAAATGGGACAACTTGGTCGTACGCGGTCTTCACCGAAATGTGCGCATTATTGATACGGACGTGTGAGATTTCACAGAAGTCGATTCGGATGTGCGTGCACACCGGAATCAACGCGTATCCGCCGACAACGCCCCGTATCCGTCCATCCTGGAACACGCTGTAACTTTGTGTACACACGTCGGATCAAGATGAAACTTGCGTCATCGGACTCGTAGCAATACGATGGTCCTGTGACCCAAGTTTGGTTCGATTCTGAGAACGTTGACAAAATTACGTATTGTGGGCCCCACAGGCTCCACTTGACGGGCGATTTTGTGTTCGGCTCATCGGAATCTAATTCTGGAAGTTCCGTTGGGTTCGTATCATCGTTCCTGACTTGTTGACACTAAGTTTGGTGAATTTAGAGACCTTTGACCCTGACACGCTTTTCGGTGCAAAGTGGCTCACATGTGGACCCCACTTTGACCCAAAAATGTTATTTTTGCCCCTGTGTCCAAATTGGACTTAAGGACAGGCGTTTCTAGCTATTTGATATATTCTGAGACTGTTGGTGATGTTTATTACAGCTTTTGGAAGAGTACCCATAGGATCCACTGATACAGGGACGACTGTTGGTATTCAAACCCCAGGCAAGTGTACCTTGCCAAACTTGCAGTTCTTGTTATTTATTCCTTTGACTATATATATATTTGTGCATGCTTGACCTAGGACCGTGTGACTTACTTAGCGTCCGATTAATAGTCGGGTGCCAACACCGTACGCGACGTTGTGTATTATCATCTAGAGATGGACATTCGTGACACTTTATATTCTCGTACTTGTCTTATCAAGTACACTATGACCCAGGACACTTGATACTATTCATGAGACAGGATCTTTCTGAGATATTCATGGTGAATCTGTATAGGATACAGGACTTGACAGAGATACTATATTCTTAGATACATTATGACTTGTTGCATTAGCTATGATCCCGCTTGACATGGACATGAGACGTTATGGTCATGAGATACGTGGTTACATTGGGTGGGGAGAGACACACAGGCTACAGGCTATTTTATATATATATCTACTACTTTGTGAGGTCGTAGACTCTCGTAGCAGAGCTAGGCACATTACGTGTTATTACCGCTACCGGCTCCCCGACACAGAGCTTGTAGTGGCTCAGCCTGAGTACTCGTGATGCTCTCAACTTGCATTTCACATAGATGGTTACATACTTACCCTATTTATTTTATTTACTATCTGCACTGCATTATTTTGGC
Source organism: Iris macrosiphon (assembly GCA_036927795.1). Lineage (NCBI taxonomy): Eukaryota > Viridiplantae > Streptophyta > Magnoliopsida > Asparagales > Iridaceae > Iris > Iris macrosiphon. Next base: position 34,304,789 of record JAYESA010000004.1, on the reverse strand, counting down.
TTGTATTATCTGTACCTTGCTATGTCCCCTGAGGACCTGAATCCGGATTATGTCCCCATGATTTGCAGACGAGATTTATCCCGAGGTATACGGGACCGTAGCAGAAGCAGATACAGGAGTTGTACCGACACCCGAGGATGAGGTATTAGCTAAAGACTTTTTCTGAGCATCTATGTTTCATGCTCAGTATTTACTTTATTCTGTCATTTATATTTTGGTCTGTTGAACCATTGTATCAGATATTTATTGGGTTGTTCTCCGACGTACTTGGTTGAGACTGGTTGATGATTTACATTCCTTATATTCTGTGGATCATATTTTATATCTTATGTGGATGAGATTAGTTGTGCCCTGTTGTCGTAGACTTGTTTTTACAGCTTAAGTGCGCCCTGATGGATCCATTAAATTGGGTTTGTCCATCAGTGTGTGCTGCTGGCCATTGCCACGTATCTGGTCTCTCGGTATTTTGGGACTGGGGCGTAACATAGTTTTTGTGGTGGCCCATGCAGGTCAACGACTAAATTATTCGGTTTCAACTTAGGGACCGAGCAAGCCTGCAACTAGGATTAGAGTATAGGATCTCATCCACACTGACTATGACTCATCCTCCTTCCAATCTATTCCATTCAGATAAATTACATCCTGCTTGATTCATGTGCTTCCCTATTAGTTTCTTGAGTATAGCCTCTCTTAGAATATATAAGTTTATGTTGTTAGATGATAAGTAAGGTAACATTCCTATTAAGAGTACCACTAGAGTGTTGACACCCCACTAAGTTTAGATTATCTAGTGAACCCTAGAATTCTTTATCTCTAGAATTGGTTTACCATTACCCCCTGATGTATTATAAAGACTTGAGAGTAGTATAGATACTACTAGAGTTAGTTAGAAGTTTTACCATAATATTTGACCCTAGTATTGAGGAACCTAACCTTCGCAGTTAGATAAGTATTGGAGAACTATAAATTTAGATTCTTGTCTTGAGATAAGCAGACAGTGCCTTAGAAAGTCAAGAGCAATGTATAGAATATTTTCCTAATCATACCTCAAACATAACAACTAGCATACCACTTCCCCTTAGAAAACCATGATGCTATCTAGAGCCCCACATTTTAATTTCATCTGATGTTCATCGGCGACCTTAACGTTCGCTAATGCGTAACGACTAAAATATGTTCTTCTTTCCTCCGTCTTTCAATTTGTGCCACCTGACACTTCGGATAGTAGGCCAAGTAATTTTATTCCTTGTTAAGGACCCATAGTTTGCTAGGATTATAGTTGTAGACTTGAATTTGAAAATTTTGTGCTTGATAGTTAGAGTTCGATAAGTTTGAGTTAATCTTGTAGATTGTGACCCGATGATTATCCCTTAGTGTTAAATCACATAATTTGTACCCCCACCTCGATACGAGTTATATTCCCTTTCCCATGAGACTAGTAACCTTTTCATTCTCGCTATTGATACATGTTCTAAGAGCACTATAATTAAGACTTAAGGTGACCCTTACCTATATAATGCAATAGGAGACCCTAATAAGTACCAAGATCTTTCCTCATATACCCTAATAAGAGTTTCTGTTTTATTTACATGTGCAAGGTTATTTTGCAGGATCCTCTTAAGACTGTCACGGTACTAGTTTAATTCTTATAAGTTGGGTAGTGTAATTGGATGATATTAAATGTATACTAGCAAAAGATGACAGTGTTTATTCAGACAATAGAAGTTAGAGGTCCTTGCCCCTGTTTGGTCGACTAGCGACTTAGACAAGGAAGTTGTATGATAACTATAGAGAATGTAGAGTCTTTTATTATTGTTGCTTATTTTGTTTGTTTTGTGAACTTGAATAATTTGTACCTCCTTTCATCATCATCTGGCGTACTTATATTTCATATACTACCTTGACTTATGCTGCTATTTTATAGCCTAGTTTTGCAAGCTTATTCTTTATCAAGCTTGCATATGTATTATTGGGGAGGCCCACAATAATATATTTCAGAATCAGTGTATTACGGTCTGATCAACCATAGTGTGCTTGATTCGCCCTTCATAACGCTACTTTGCGTGGATTGAGATATCTAGTGATTAGTAGACGAATGAACTTTTCCTCTAGATATGTCTGAGCAGATCGTATCTGTTACATAACTGTACTAATACGAGCATGCGAACAAAGGATTACCAAAATAGGATTTCAATCCACAACTGCCTTGACAAATTCCCATTGAATTCTTTAAACGCCTTAATTCCGATACTTCTAATCTATTACCTCGCCCTTGAACTCTTTAATAATTGATCTTCGTCTTCCCTTATTTCGGAAAGATGAAACCTCGTGCTTGGTATAAGTTTGATACACAGAGAGTACTAGATATACCCCATAGGCCGATCACATATTTGAGGATTATTCTTCCGTAATTAAGGACATATCACATGTGATATAATCGACATTAAAGTTTTGAGGATTAAATGACATGAGTAATTATATTAAGGAATATTTTTCTTAAGGTACATAGACTTATGTGATAGATGGGTAAATTCTAAGTTGGGTAGCAGTGCCTTGTCAACTCGAGAGGAACTTCTTTTAGACTGGGATCGAGTAAGATTGGATTGGGAGAGGTTCAAGCCGTTTTAATCTTGAGAAATTTAAAAGAATGACTAAGATGATGAGGATTAATGAATTGATATTGAGGACCCAATATTTGTACCTTAAGTACATGATTTAAAATTTTGAATAATGAAGGTAAAATCATCAATTTGAATTTAGAGGATAAACATAGAATCTCAGACTTGAACATTGGTGGACTGCATTTAAATTATTTTATTTGATGATTTGAATTAAGAATTAAATTTTGATGGTTGGACTACCTATGTGAAATATTGAGGATGTGAATGAAATTTAAAAAGTTGAAGCATACAAAAATTTATAAGTAAAAATAGGAATAATAATGGACTCAAACTACTTCTAGAGGAGATTATGGTAGTTAGAGATCGTGAGGAAAAATTTAATTGCGTATTTAAATCTTGAAGATGTCTATGGATTTAATTTAAATTTTGGATATGGATAATTTAAAAAAGCGAGAAGAGATAACCATAGGTTGAAATTTTATTGGAACAGTGGTCAGCTTAACCTTGAAGTGATTGCAATGGATATGATTAGGATTTTAATTATCGCAAGGAGATTGCGATTGACTTGCCTTATGTACATGAAGGATTAACAGATTATGCCTAATTTAATTTTGAGGACGACATTGTCTTAAGTTGGCTGGATTACGAAACTCCCTCACTTAAGAATTAGACCTACTTGGCTTAGATAGTGAGACTGAGGCCATCTCGAATCCACTTAGAAATAGAACACGGTATTTTATTCAGTTTTACAACATGGTATCACTTGGCGCCCCTTACCATTGCTTCGATAATTGGAGCACTTTCCTAGTCACTGCCTTCCTACAAATTCCACATTCTTGTCCTAGACATGCCCATCCTCCATTTCTATCTTTGTGCAATTTTTCCAATTGTTGGGCGCTTTTATGCAAAAGAGCAATTAGGTGTCCACATCATTGACAGGACACATGAAGAAACCGATTTTTCGCTCATGTGGATTTTTCCCATGATTTTTGAAATATGTAACGCGCAACATCGCCCACTCCGTTAAACCTAGCCTTGTATTTTAACCAATGCAAATCTTATACCATCCCTGTCTTCTACCGTGGTTTAATTTTAATTTTGAGGACGAAATTTTTGTAAGTTGGGTAGATTGTAATCACCCTAATTTTCTTAAATTTTATAAAACAATTTTCCACAATTTTTCTGTAATTTTCGGGAATTAAAACTAAGGTGTTTTGTGACTAAATGATTTTTAAATGATATTAATTAATATTTAATTATTATGGAAATAATATTTTATGGTGTAAAATAGAAAACCGGACATAGGGTAATTTTCTGGGAATTTATTGGACTCCGGAAGCATTTTAAAGCCCTAGAAACCAATGTACATTTAAACCGAATTAAACCCGTGCCAAACGCCCAACATCCCCATGAGAGCCGAAGCCAAGCCCAAGGAGCGTTGACCCAGCCCAAATCCTAGGTCAAACCCCAGCCCAAATTTCTGCATGTATAAATACATATTTTTCCTAGTTTTTCTCCACAAATAAAAAGAAAAAGGAAAAATAACAAAAATCCCTAATCCTAAACCTAACCCTAACCCTGGCCGCCACCCCCGTTCCCTGACCCCCTCCGGCGAGTCTCCGGTGTCGCACCAGCCGCGTCCACACCGACCCCAGCCCCTAGCCCAGCCGCCCGTCCCCAGCATCCTGATTTCGCCCTCATCCCCTTGACCCGCCGCCAGGCCACCCGACCTCGGCCTCCTCTACTACGACTCTGGTGCACCGCCCGCGTCCGCCCTCTCTCCCTTCCTCCTCCACCCGTTCCCGTTGTGAGCCTCCGCCGAGAGCTCCATCGAGCACTCTCGACCTCATCCTCCCCAAAGCCCCAATATCCTTCTCCGGCCAGACGACCCCAGCAGCCGCTACCCAGCCGTCAGGCCGCCCGACCTCGCCGCTGCCGTCAGCGAGCGCCTCCCCGCTCGCCGCGTCAACCCGCCGCGAAGCCCTAGGCGGCCGTCCGCTGCCCTAGCCCGGACACGACAGATATGACCAGGACACGGCCAGGACACAGTAGTGTCTCGTGTCGACACGCGAGGACACGAGAATCTCAGTTTTTGGAGCCCTGTTCAGGTACCCATTTCTCTCTCCTCGTGATCCCGTTTTCGATTCCGTCAGTTGTGATGCATAGACTGTGTGACCCCCGCGATGCCCGTGCAACTCGCTCGGTGCGTCGCGCCCTGTGGTGATCGCAAACCGCGATCCAAAAATAGGAAAATTAACGCACTGTTTCACCCCGAAACTGAGTGCGTCCCGCCAAACGGGACGACTTGCTCGTACGCGATCTTCACCGAAACGTGCGCGTCGTTGATACAGACGTGTGGGATTTCGCAGAAGTTGATTCGGATGTGCGTGCACACCGAAATCAACGCGTATCCGCCGACAATGCCCCGTATCCGTCCATCCTGGAACACGCTGTAACTTTGTGTACACACGTCGGATCGAGACAAAACTTGCACCATCGGACTCGTAGCAATACGCAGGCCCTGTGACCCAAGTTTGGTTCGATTCTGAGAACGTTGACAAAATCGTGTATCGTGGGGCCCACAGGCTCCACTTGACGGACGATTTTGTGTTTGGCTCATCGGAATCCAATTTTGGAAGTTTTATTGGGTTCGTATCACCGTTCCTGACTTGTTGACACTAAGTTTGGTGAATTTGGAGACCTTTGATCCTGACACACTTTTCGGTGCAAAGTGGCCCACATGTGGACCCCGTTTTGACACGGAAATGTCATTTTTGCCCCTGTGTCCAAATTGGACTTAAGGATAGGCGTTTCTTGCTATTTGATATCTTCTGAGACTGTTGGTGATGTTTTTTACAGCTTTTGGAAGAGTACCCACAGGATCCACTGATACAGGGACGACTGTTGGTATTCAAACCCCAGGCAAGTGTACCTTGCCAAACTTGCAGTTCTTGTTATTTATTTCTTTGACTATATATATATTTGTGCATGCTTGACCTAGGACCGTATGACTTACTTAGCGTCCGATTAATAGTCGGGTGCCAACACCGTACGCGGCGTTGTGTATTGTCATCTAGAGATGGACATTCGTGATACTTTATATTCTCGTACTTGTCTTATCAAGTATACTATGACCCAGGACACTTGACACTATTCATAAGACAGGATCTTCCTGAGATATTCATGGTGATTCTGTATAGGATACAGGACTTGACAAAGATACTATATTCTTAGATACATTATGACTTGTTGCATTAGCTATGATCCCGCTTGACATGGACATGAGACGTTATGGTCATGAGATACGTGGTTACATTGGGTGGGGAGAGACACACAGGCTATAGGCTGTTTCATATATATATCTACTACTATTGTGAGGTCGTAGACTCTCGTAGCAGAGCTAGGCACATTACGTGTTATTACCGCTACCCGGCTCCCCGACACAGAGCTTGTAGTGGCTCAGCCTGAGTACTCGTGATGCTCTCAACTTACATTTCACATAGATGGTTACATACTTACCCTGTTTATTTTATTTACTATCCGTACTGCATTATTTTGGCTTGTATTATCTGTACCTTGCTATGTCCCCTGAGGACCTAGATCCGGATTATGTCCCCAGGATTTGTAGACGAGATTTATCCCGAGGTATACGGGACCGCAGCAGAAGCAGATACAGGAGCTGTACCGACACCCGAGGATGAGGTGTTAGCTGAAGACTTTTCCTAAGCATCTATGTTTCATGCTCAGTATTTACTTTATTCTGTCATTTATATTTTGGTCTGTTGAACCATTGTATCAGATATTTATCGGGTTGTTCCCCGACGCACTTGGTTGAGACTGGTTGATGATTTACATTCCTTATATTCTGTGGATCATATTTTATATCTTGTGTGGATGAGATTAGTTGTGCCCTGTTGTCGTAGACTTATTTTTACAGCTTAAGTACGCCCTGATGGATCCATTAAATTGGGTTTGTCCATCAGTGTGTGCTGCTGGCCATTGCCACGTATCTGGTCCCTCGGTATTTTTGGACTGGGGCGTGACATCGACGGTATAGCGCTATATTGGTATTCTAGACTATCTATCAATAATGATCATCAACACATAATGATAACTCAATGAATATAAATACTCAAACACAAAATCTATAAGAAAGAACAACGCACGAATATCATATATGGAGAATAAAATAAGAGTCAATATATCTCACGAGATTAATAATATCCAAGAGTCTCCAAAAAGAATAAAAGAACTAATATCAAGCTGGAGACAAATCTAGTACAAGTAATCTGTCTATCTACTGAACTATAGGCAATGTGTCCTCGGCCTCAACTAGGATGAGCCCTCCTGAGCCGCAGTCTCTAGCACTAGGACTACTACGTCCAGAGACCCATAGTGAGTGGGATACCACTCCTCTGTGTCATCTGAGAAAAATATATACAGTCATGATTGGAGCAAAATACACCTCTAACAGCAGTTCCAATAAATGATAAAGACTATGTAACAGTAAATAGAGAGAATATATAAGATAAATAGAGCATGGCAGGAATATACAGAAATAAGAATGCAATAAATATATATACAAGAGAAATGGACATCATATATCAGAGTTAGAAGATACAACTAGCTAAGTGAGTGAGTACTAGCTTTAACATATGATCGTCTTGGGTCTTTTGTTCAGGAATCATGGCCTGGTTAATCATACGTGTGGTCTATGATTAATACTATAGAGAAAAATAAGAACTGCGGGGTATGATCATATATCTACACTAAATACTCTCCGCCCCCGACTGATATAGTGGATCCAACTATGGCACGCTATGACACAGGATTCTCTGAGAAGGTAGCTAGTCTCCCCAAGAATCATTGCCCATACAAGTACAAGAACTACAGGGCTTGCACAGGATATATCAGGAACCACCAAGAATAACATCTCATGACGGAATCCAGAAATACCAATCCGTGTAATCATGTGTCAAAAAGTCAAGAATATATACACCAGATACAAGAAACATAGAAGATATCATAAACGAAAAACTATCAGAGAATGTACTCGCCTGAAATCTGGGATAAAGTATCAACGATATCTGTAACAGTGCCTCGAAGACCTAAATATGAAATATCATATCAATACATTATTTTAAAATGATAACAAAGTTAAACTAGTCAAATTCTAGGTCTTTAGGCCACTTCTAAGTCAAAACAGTCAAACTAGGTCAACTCTGGGTCAAACTAGTCATTTCTAGGTTGTACTAGCCTATATCTAAGTTATTAGGTGGGTATTTACATAATACTAGCCATACTAGCTAAAACTAGGTATTGGATACCTTATGATATCAATATACCTATAATCTCATTAATATGGTATTAGTATCTATACATATATAAATTATACAATACTATATATATTATAACGTAATATCAATATCGAACTTGATATCTAATATCGACAACCCATTAACTATACTAGGACCCATTACCATAGCCTATAATTAATATATCATAACTTACCTATTAATACCTCAATATTTCTAACACTAACAATACTCATCAATACCTAGCACTATACCCTAACTCCAACAACCTTATACCTAACTAACACTGGCATTACACTACCTTAAACATAATGAAAGCCTTTTGTTAATTTATTATTGAAGCATTTTTATTCATAAGTCGACCAGACCTATTTTTTTAATGTATTATTGAACCTTGACTCGTTCATAAGAAAGCCTTTTGTTATTATTTTACAACTTCAGTAATTAATTAACCCAATTTAAATTAGTAATAAATCTTTAAATTAGTTTTACCTTCATTCCCTAAGTTCTCCGAACTCTTCGGACTTGGGCGTTGGACCAGAACCTCATCCTCAGTATTCGAAACCAGGCAAGTGTACCTTACCATACTTGCAGTAAATTGCTTTTTATTATTCTCTTGATCTATTTCTGAGTTATATCTATTCAACCTAGGACCGTGTGACATTACTTAATGTCCGAATAAGATTCGGGTGTCAACGCCGTACGCGGAGTTGTGTAATGTCACCTAGAGATTGATATCGCGACCCTATATATTTTTATGCTTTCATTATCAAGTACGTCATACCATAGGACACATGACACTATTCATGAGACAGAATCTTCCTGAGTCATTCATGGTGATTCTGTATAGGCTACAGGATTCGTGACATAGACTTTATATGTATGCATAGCTATCAATATGACTTGCTGTATTAGATATGATCTTGCGTGTTATGGACATGAGACGTCGTGGACATGGGATGTGTGATTACATTGGGTGGGGAGAGACACACAGGCTACAGGCTAATTTTATATATATATTTATTATTGTGAGGTCGTAGACTCTACATCAGAGCTAGGCACATTATGTGATATTACTGCTACCGGCTTCCCAACACAGGGCTTGTAGTGGTCTCAGCCTGAGTACTAGTGATGCTCTCACTTGTATATCACATAGCTGGTTACATAGTTTATCCTATTGATTCATTTATTATTGTACTGCATTTATTTTGGCTTGAGTTATTCTTGTACCTTGCTATGTCCTCTGAGGACCTGGATCCGGATTATGTCCCCAGATATAGCAGAGGAGATCTATCCCGAGGTATACGGGACAGGAGCAGAAGCAGGAGCAATACTGATACCCGAGGACGAGGTGATGGCCGAGGATTTCTCCTGAGTATCTGCTTTATCTATACTCAGTCTTTGTTGTTATTAGACACTTTTATTTCTTGTCTATTGAACTGTTGTATCAGACTTATTATCGGGTTGTTCCCCGGGATACTTTATTGAGACTTGATGTTGGTTTATATTTCATTATGCTGATATTGATCATATTTATCTTCCATGGATGAGATTAGAATATGACATATTTAGTAGACCTTTATTGTTGTTTTACAGCTTAAATACACCTTGATGGGTCCTTTAAATTGGGTTTGCCCATTAGAGTGTGCTGCTGGCCATTGCCACGTGTCTAGTCCCTCGGTATTTTGGGATTGGGGCGTGACATGGTTTTTATGGTGGCCCATGCAGGTCAGAGCATTAAGGTCAACGACTATGGTCTTTGACTAAGGTCTACGACTAAATTATTTTGGTTTCAACTAAGGGACCGAGCAAGCCTGCGATAAGGATAGAATAAGTTATAGGACCTCATCCATTTGATTTGAATCATTCTTGATCTCTATATCATATTCGAATTAATTTCTTGATTTGCATCATGTCTTGATTCCTCTGTGCGTTCTCACAGTTTATTTTTAATGCAGAATAATGGATCCAAGAATCGGTGACGAGAATCCCTTAGGTATACCACAAGGTGTTGTGGTCACCTATGATGATGGAGTGACATCAGTAGATAGAGGACAATCAGCTCAAAGCAATCAAGCAGGCCAGCATACCTCAAGGTTTCGGCGAGATGATATTCTACCACCGCCGCAGTTTACTCCACCAATGCCTATTTTTCCACCAGGGCTAGCTATGGATGGGCAGCAGATGTTTTAAATGTTCTATGCAATGATGCAAGCCCAACAGCAGGTTCAACAAGAGGTTCAGCATCACGAGGCGGAGAACTTGAGGAACAGCCTAGTAACCGCACTGGAGCAGGCGAACCCACCAGCTAGGCGACCATCGGTGGGATCTATCACTGATTTCCGCCAGCTGAAACCCCGTATCTTTTCTGGCAAGGAGGATCCCACTGAAGTTCATGAGTGGCTCACAAACATACAACACCAGTTGGAAGCAGCTGAACTTCCGAGGGAGCGATGGATGACTGCCGTCAGGATGTAGTTGATGGAAAACGCGTATCATTGGTGGCTATCTGAAGAGAGATGGCTCGGACAGGACCGAGTCACTTGGGAGGAGTTCTCTAGACTCTTCCAAGAGATGTATATTCCAGCTATTGCTCGATCGAAACTTCAAGACAAGTTCAACCGCCTCATTCAAGACAATATGACGGTAGAAGAGTACAATACAGAGTTTATCCGTTTGGGTTGCTTCGCCCCTACTCTAATTTCGACAGAAGAAGAGAAGGCAGAGAAGTTCTTCGACGGACTCAGATTTGAGCTTCAGAGATTGATCAGATATGTTGCACCTACATCATACACGGACGTCCTTGCTGTAGCACGACGCATGGAGCGCATCACCAGGAGAGAGTCCAGCCTAAAGCGACCATTCACATCAGCACCATCCAGAGCACCACACGGGGAGTCTGCAAAGTGACCCCAGAGGAATCCACCACAGAGAGAAGCACCAAGAGCCTCATCGTTTCCTACTTGTCACTACTGTGGCAAGGTAGGCCATATTGAGAGGGAGTGCAGATGCAAGTTGGGACTATGCTTGATTTGTGGATCAAACCAACATCCAGCTAAGGACTAATCTGAGCTTCGAGAGGGAGCACCAATGGTAGATCGACCAGCTTTACCAGCACCGAGGCCAGCTTATCCAGTATTGGGAGCACCACAGACGGAAGTTGGAGGAGTCAGACCACCAGCTCCAAAAGGGTATCAGCAGAGACCACCCTTGGCACCACAGGCAGCACTATTCCAGTAGGCTCGGCAGCAGAGTGGTCCAGCTCAGGGACGAGGGCAGGCATTTGCTTTGGCTATTGAAGAGGAAGCTACTGCATGAGAGGTCATAGTATGTACTATATTAGTATCTTCGTTACCTGCTGTAGCTTTATTTGATTCTGGAGCGTCGTATTCATTTATATCTGCTAGCTTCGTAGCCACACATAGAGTAGCTACCGTACCCCTTCCGAAGACTAAGAGAATTCTTACGGGAGGTAGAATTATCCCAGTTAGTGACATCTGTAGATCTTGTTCGGTAGTAGTTTGTGGAAGAAAGATGCGAGCTCAATTCCTGATCTTTTCTATGTCGGATTATGATATTGTACTTGGTATTGACTGGTTGAGTCAGTACCATGCGACCCTAGATTGTCGGCTTGGACGGGTTATATTTTGATCGCCTGGACATCCAGAGTTTGAGTTTCTTCGGGGAGCCATAGAGCAAGGTGTTCAACCTACTCTTAGGGTACTATATATAGAAGGAGAGTCAGGTTATCCTAGAGTTATATCATAGTTTGTGGATGTATTCCCCGATGAACTTCCAGGTTTACCACCTGATCGAGAAATAGAATTTACAATAGACTTGACTCCAGAAGCGGAGCCTATCACCTTATCAGTATACCGGCTAGCACCTAAGGAGTTAGTGGAATTGAAGGAGCAAGTTGATGATCTTCTGGAGAAGGATTTTATTCGACCCAGTATTTCACCATGGGGAGCACCCATACTATTTGTGCCGAAGAAGGATGGGACAGTACACCTGTGTATTGACTACAGAGCACTGAACGCTGTAACCATTAAGGACCGGTATCCCTTGCTACGCATTGACGACTTATTCGATCAGTTGAGTGGTGCTAAGCTATTATCAAAGATTGATCTTAGGTCCGGTTATCACCAGATTAGAGTGAGGAAGGAGGATATACCGACGACAACCTTCAGGATCAAGTATGGACACTATGAGTTCTTAGTTATGTCGTTTGGTTTAACCAACATGCCAGCTGTGTTCATGAGTTTGATAAACAGAGTTTTTCATCAGTACTTGGACAAGTTCGTGGTTTTGTTTATTGATGACATTTTAATATATTCCAAGAGCCACGAAGAGCACGAGGAGCATCTCAGAATCATGCTAGAGACACTGAGACAGGAGAAGCTATACTCTAAGCTCAATAAATATAAATTTTATATAGATAAGGTGCCTTTCCTGGGATATATCATCTCAGGAGAAGGACTTTCAGTTAATCTAGAGAAGGTTGCTGCAATAAGAACTTGGCCTACACCTACATCAGTTGCGGAAGTGAGAAGTTTTCTCGGACTTGCTGGATACTACCGGAGGTTCGTAGAGAATTTCAGGAACTAGGCCACGTGTCACTGGCCAGCTGACACGTCACTAAGGGCTTAATCTATTTTGAATAGACCCATAGGGACGTGCTACGCTGTCCTAAGATACTACAAGAACAACACAGGCAAACTATCTCATCCACAACAAGATGTCAGAAAAGCAAGTGCTGAATATATATAAAAACTGAGTCTGATACAGTACACAACTGGTGAGATTACAAGCCTACTACAAAAACTGATAATAGCGCAGAAAAATCAGATAGACTAAGCAGTGTCTATCTGATCAAAATATCTCCATCTCCAAGTGGCAGGCCTCTAGGGTCAAGCATTCTCTGAGGGTGTCTCCTCGAGCTCCTCCTCGGTAACACATCTAGCCTCCTGATCAGGGCCGTACACAGTGGGGTAGAAAGCCTCGTCTAGATCTGGCAGGGAACCAGGTCCTCAGTGGGACATAACAAGATACAGAAAATGACATGCCAAGTATGTAAATACTGAATAAAGAAAATAAATACAGGGTGCTAATCATTCTAAGTGAAATGCAAGTAAAGACCTTGTAGTACGCATGGGATTGTGTCGGCTAGACATATGCTGACGTAGTTCACCAATCGTGGGGACTGGCTAGTATATGTGTCATATGCCCCCTGACTCAAGGGAACTCTGCAATCGACCATCATGGTACGAAAGTATAAAACATTTATGGAGGGGGGTATCCCATACGTCTACTAGTTATCTTTCCCATCCCAATGAAACTAAATGTCAAGTTATACTATTTATGCATTACTCTAATCCGTGATGCGGGTGACACGTACTGGTAGCTAATCAACTACGCAGCTCGCATCCCAATATGCATTGCAACCATGTTGCGTGTTCCCGTGTTAGGGTCTAGGAGAATATTAGAATGCTCTCACAGAAAAGGGTGAGTCTGTAAGACTAAGTTAAACATGCTTTTGTCAACATATCAGTTGACTGTACCCAAGGCAGTCTCGGGTAATCATGGTATATGAAATTTAGGAACAAAACAGATATCAATAATTGAATTTGAACATTAACTTGGCAAGGTATACTTGCCTACTCCTTGATAGTACTGAAAACCTGATCTTCCAGTCAGGGTTGAGGGTGCTTGTGACTGGGGGTCACTGGCTGTGCTGAAGTTGGTTTCTGTTAAAATAGGCAGGGTTCGTGAATATCATGGTTGTAATATAAAGTGTATATATATATATATATATATATATATAGTATGTATATATATATATATATATATATATATATATATATATATATATATAGTATGTATATATATATATATATATATATATATATATATATATATATATATATATATATATATATATATATATATATATATATATATAGTATGTATATATATATATAGATATATATATAATATATATAGCAGTATATATAGTATATAAAGAACAGAAAAGAAATGCAGGTAAATAGTAGCAGGGTATATCCACTGCTATATATATAATAATATAATATAATATTATCAGGGTGTATCCTCTGATTTATAATAATATAATAATCAGGGTATATCCACTGATGTATAATATAAGTAAATGAATTGACAGGGCAGAAATGTAAATATAACTTATATAATATATATATAGATAATATATATATGTATATATAATAATTTAAGACAGTGCAAGAATTGTAAATGTATACATATATAGGAGCTGTATTATCCAGCTCAGTATATAATATAATATCATATATATATAGATATGTAATTAATTGAAATGATATTGCAAGAATTAAAATATATATATAAGCTGTATTATCCAGCTGGATATTAATATATATATACATATAGATAATATATATATATATATATATATATATATATATATATATATATATATATATATATATATATATATATATATATATATATATATATATATTATAATATATATAATTAGGTGCAGGAAATAAATTAAGTGCATATAAATAAATAAATAAAAAGAAAATGCATAGTATATGTATACATACATACATATATACTATAATTATAATAGTAATAATATAACATATATGAAATATGTTATATATATATCTATAATATATATATCATATATAATATAAATATATATGAATAAAACAGAATAAAATATATATAACATTATATATAAATATATACATATACATACATATATACATATAAATATACTATAAATGTATATATGTATAGAAATAATAGGCATATATACATATATTTAGTAAATATATAATAGTATATACAGTATAATATACTGTATAAATACAGTATATATAATATATATTAATAATATAAATACATATAATATATATATATATAATATAATATATATATTATATATATATAAATATACATATATACATATAAATATACATATATATATACATATATAAATACATATATATACATATAGGTATACATATAGGGATATATATGTAAATACATATATATTAGGGTTTAGTATTATACCCTCTGAACAGGTGGGCCCTAGGGGTTGTCGACGGCGGGTGGGACGGCGGCGGAGCTGGCCGGAGGAGCGGCCCGGAGAAGAGAGAACAGCAGCAGTAGCTGTTAGCAGCAGTAGCAGTAGCAGTAGAGTGCGGGGGCTCTGGCCGGCGGAGGAGCGGCGGAGGTGTGGCCGAGCAGGCGGCGGTTTCGACAGAGGGGGAGGGTGGCGGTCAGTTTGGTGGTGGTGGCGGAGGTCCACGACGGTGGTGGTGGTGGCGGCTAGGGTGTGGCCGGAGGTGGAGGTGGTGGTGTAGTCAGGAGCATCGGCCGGGGGCACTGTGGAGGTGAGGGGCGGCCGGAGGAAACGTCGTGGGGCGGTGAGGGTTGGTGGTCCGGCGAAGGGGAGAGGACGGCGAGTCGATTGGGGGTGTGGTGGCGGTGGTCGGCGACAGCCGGAGAGTGGCGCTGGGGGTGGATGGGAGTGGTGGTGGTGCTGTGGAGGTGAAGTCGGGATGGGTCTGCAGAGGCTGGCCACGGCGGAGCAGGCGGTGGCTGGGGGTGGGACTTGGCCGGAGGGGGAGAGGGGGTCACGGCGAAGGGCTGGCCGGAGTTGGGCCGGAAGGGGTGGCCGGAAGTGGCTGAGGGAGGAGATGTAAGTTTGAAGAGAGGGGGGAGTCGGTTTATATAGGGTTTGGCCCAATGGCAATTTCGTAATTTTGGGGAAGTTTGAGGGTAATTTGGTAATTTAAGTTTTTGGGATATTTTTGACTGGATTTCTCTGAATTTTTATGGTGGGTCCCTCACACCTATGGTCTAGCCAATAGAATTAGGCCACCTAGCATGCCATTTTGCATATAAACCCCTAACTTTTTAATAATTGCATATATGCATGAATTTGATATTTTGCGTAATTTTGCAATTTACCAAATTTTAAATACTGATTTCCCGAAATTCTAAATTGTACAAAAATGAGGGAAATAGCTGGGGAAAATGTTTTGGACAGTGTGGGGTGAGTCTGGGTAGACGCAAGGTCTGATTTTGTAGGTGATACGGGTCCTCGTATTTATTAATTAATAAATACTGCGCACGGTGTTCACTAATTATTTAGAGGCTACTAGGGTCCTAATTTCTCTACGGTGTCAATACACTAATTGTAGTATATTCAGTCTAGAATATTATCGTATTTCGTTTGGGCAAAACAGGTGCCTACTGGTCCTCAAATCTCTAGGGGTACAGAGATGGGTAAAGAGCAAAAAATTAAATAGGAAATAAATACGTACGTTTGTAACGATATTTGTGCGACTAAAACGAAGCACCAAACGAGGTTTCTGGGAGTTGCTAAAAATACAGGAAAAGTAGTCTAACAAGTCTAGGGCAAATATGTGGAATTTGTTTAGGGTTTAACAGCTAGTGGAATGCCCTAATTAATTGTGTAACAGACAGGTGCACAATCAGCAGAATATATAATAAATAAATTTAAAAAAAATTGCCATAATTCTAATTAGTCTAAACTAATCCTAATTTACTAAAATCTGGTCGAGAAAGTTTATAATCTACCCTCCTTAGAATATTTTGTCCTCGAAATAAAAACAATCATATAATGAAAATTTTAATTAAGGACATATGATTACTAAGAAAGATTAAATTTGAAATATTGGACATACCCTGGTTTGGAAATAGGTGGGGATAACGCTGACGAATATCCTCTTCTTGTTCCCAGGTGGATTCACCTGGTGCATGATGTCTCCATGCAACACGAACGAGAGGAATAGTCTGGCCTCTCAACACTTTCTCGCTTCGGTCCAGGATTTCTACAGGCTCCTCCTGATATGATAAACTTGGCCCGATGGTGATCTCTGAATAGTCCAGCACATGACTCGGGTCTGGAATGTACCTCCTCAGCTGAGATACGTGGAAGATGTCATGTACTTCTTCCAAGGTCTGAGGTAGAGCTAGCCTGTAAGCAACTTCTCCGACGCGATCTAGCACATCGAAGGGTCCAATGTACCTTGGACTTAGCTTCCCTCTTCCTCCAAATCTGATAGTTCCTCTGGTAGGTGAGATCTTCAAGAACACATGCTCCCCTACTTGGAACTCGAGAGGTCGGCGATGAATGTTGTCCCAGTGCTTCTGCCTGTCTTGTGCAGCTCGTAGGTGTCCCTGGATCTTCTTTACCTTCTCCACCGTACGAATGATCAGTTCTGGACCTAAGATCTGTCTCTCGCCAACATCGCTCCAGCATACTGGGGAACGACATTTCCTTCCATACAAAGCTTCAAAGGGAGCCATTTGAATGCTCGCTTGATAGCTGTTGTTGTAGGAAAATTCCACCAGATGCAAGTGATCTTCCCATGATCCGCTGAAATCAAGCATGCAGGCTCTTAGCATATCTTCAAGTGTCTGAATGGTGCGTTCTGATTGGCCATCAGTTTGTGGGTGATACGAGGTGCTGAACTTGAGGCAGGTACCAAGACTTTCTTGTATACTTCGCCAGAAGTAAGATGTAAATCTCGTATCTCTGTCAGATACTATGCTGACTGGTACTCCATGCAGACGCACTATCTCCTTCATGTACATGTCTGCCAAGACTTCTGTAGATTGTCCAACTCTAAAAGGTAGGAAATGAGCAGCCTTTGTGAGTCTATCTACGATTACCCATACAGCATTACGACCACTAGGACTTCTTGGGAAGCCCGTAACAAAGTCCATCGTAATGTGTTCCCATTTCCACTCAGGTATTGGGAGGGGTTGAAGTAGACCGGCAGATCTCTGATGCTCAGCCTTGACTTGCTGACACACCAGGCATTTGGCCACAAAGCGTGCTATCTCCCGCTTTATTCCATGCCACCAGTAATATTGTCGCAGATCTCTGTACATCTTTGTGCCTCCTGGATGTATAGAGTATGTTGAGCTATGAGCTTCTGACATCAGCTCATTACGAAGTTCTCTATTTGGAACATAAAGACGATCACCACATCTTAGAGTCCCATCTTCGTATATGCGACATCCTGTCTGAATTCCAGCCTCTGTTCTTTGTCGAAGTCTCTGAAATCTTGCATCGGTTGGTAGAGCAGTTTTGATTCTTTCTACCAAGGTTGATTGCAGCTGATAGTTTGATAATTGGCCGTCAAGTCCTGGCATAATGACCTCTATTCCCAAATTTTCTAGATCTCTCAGAAGACCTGGTTGGGTGATCATAAAGAATGCCGAGGGTCTTCTGCTTAGAGCATCTGCCACCACATTAGCTTTCCCTGGATGGTACTATAAATCAATTTCGAAATCCGCCATCACTTCGAGCCATCGTCTTTGTCTCAGATTTAGGTCCTTCTGGGTGTAGACGTACTTCAGACTTTTATGATCGGTGAATATCTTCACTCGTTTGCCATATAGATAGTGTCTCCATAGCTTCAGGGCGAAGATGACTGCGGCAAGCTCCAGGTCGTGAGTGGGGTAATTCTTCTCATGAGTCCTCAACTGTCTTGAGGCATAAGCTACAACTTTCCCATGTTGCATTAAGACACAACCAAATCCTTTTCCGGATGCATCGCTATATATGACAAAACCTCTGGATCCAGATGGTATAGTCAAGATGGGAGCTGTAGTCAGACTCTTCTTCAATTCATCAAAAGTTGTCTGGCAATCTTCAGTCCATATGAACTCCTGCTCCTTGCGGGTAAGACGAGTAATCGGCTCCACGATTCTTGCAAAGTTTTCTACGAATCGTCGGTAATATCCGGCAAGTCCTAGAAAGCTTCTCACCTCTGAGACGTTGGTCGGGGTTGGCCACGTCTCAACAGATGAGATCTTTGCTGGGTCTATCGAGATGCCTTCTCCGGTGATAACGTGTCCAAGAAATGCGACACGGTCAAGGAAGAATTCACACTTACTCATCTTAGCATAAAGGCTCTCTCGTCTCAGCGTCTCTAATACCAACCTTAAGTGCTCTTCATGCTCCTCGTGGCTCTTTGAATACACCAGAATGTCGTCGATGAAGACTACCATGAACTGGTCCAGATATTGGTGGAAGACTTTGTTCATCAGGTTCATGAATACGGCAGGTGCATTAGTTAGTCCAAAAGGCATCACCAGGAACTCGTAATGACCATAACGAGTCCTGAATGCTGTCTTTGGAATATCTTCCCTCCGTACCTTGACCTGATGATAACCTGATCTCAAGTCTATCTTCGAGAATACCACGGCTCCTGTTAGTTGATCGAACAGGTCGTCAATTCTCGGCAAGGGGTACTTGTTTTTGATTGTCAGAGCGTTGAGGGCTCTGTAATCAATGCACATGCGATATGTTCCGTCCTTCTTTGGTACAAACAACACTGGTGCTCCCCAGGGTGATACACTAGGACGAACAAATCCCTTGATCTGTAATTCCTCCAGTTGAAGCTTCAGCTCGTCAAGCTCCTTCTTCGCCAGTCGGTATACATTGGAGGATACTGGTGCAGCTCCGGGTATCAGCTCAATAATGAACTCTACTTCTCTGTCAGGCGGTAGGCCTGGCAATTCTTCTGGAAATACGTCCTCGAACTCTGCTATAATTGAGGGAAGTGCTGTCTCCATCGCCATGTAAGCTCTAGGAGTCTGGCCTACTCCTTGCTCAATGGTTCCTCGGATATATTCGAACTCTGGGTGATCTGGGGGTCTAAAGATAACACTACCCTTTCGACAGTCTAGGATAGCATTATTCTGGCTTAGCCAGTCCATGCCTAAGACAACGTCGAAATTTGGCATTGGGAGTACCAAAAATCGCGCTCTTAGTCCTCTACTACAAACAACTACCGGACAGGTTTCGATAATGTTGGTAACTGGAACAATACCTCCTCCAGTAAGTATCTTCCAACACTTGGGTAGCGGCAAAGTGGATAGCTTGTGCATGGCTACGAAACTACTGGATATGAAAGACAAAGTAGCCCCAGAATCGAATAATACAGTTGCAGGTAATGATGCAACTAAAATGGTACCTGTTATAGTTTCCCCTTCAGGCTCTTCTGCAACGGCAGCTAACGCAAAGGCTTGTCCGTGCCTTTGTCCTCCGGTTTGTTGTCTGGCCTTGAACTGGGCCTCCTGAGTAGGCAGAGGTGCTCCTCTCTGATATCCTCCTGATGTGGAGGGAAGCATCTTCTGAGCTTGGGCTCCTGGCTTCTGCCCTTGCTGTGGTGCTGCATCTCTGCGCTGTGGGCAGTCTTTGGCCATATGATTTTTAGCTCCACATAGTAGGCATAATCCCAGCTTCTTTCTACAGTCATTGGCAAAATGCCCCTTCTTGCCACAAAAGTGACAAGTCGGGAGCTCCTTCTTCTGATAGGGTCCCGTTATCTGCTGTGTCTGATATTGTGGACGACGGATAGGTCCTCCTGCTCCGTGCTGATTCTTGGCCGGGAAGGTTGGATTTGAGCGTCTGGCTCCTCGGCCAATGGCTTCTTGCTCCCTGGCTTCTGTAAGAACCTCGTTGTAGGAGATTCTTGACTGCATTGTTGTGTACCTCTGGAGCTCGTAGTTAAGGCCATGGTGGAATCTTTTAGACTTCTTCAGCTCGTTCGGAATCAGATCAGCACCGAAATGACTTAGTCTGCTAAACTCCGCGTCGTAGGCATCTACCGTCATGTTTCCCTGCTCTAGGTGCAGGAACTGGGAGTATAGGGCATTCTGGACTGTCGCTGGAAAGTACTTGGCATTGAAATGCTCCAAGAATTGTTGCCAAGTTTGGTCTTTGTCGACGCTGCGCTCTATGGATTCCCACCAGTGATGGGCATTGCCAAGAAGTTGGCCCCTCACAGCGGTCATCCATAGGTCGGGGGTGAGTTGCGATCCTTCTAGCAGCATTTCGGTGTTGGAGATCCAATCGGAGATCTCCTCAGGAGTCTCGTTGCCTTTGAAATCCCTCAGGCTCATTTGACGGAAGCCTCGAACTGTGCCCGCTGGTTGGACAGGTGCTGGTGTCGGAGTAGTAGTTCTCTCCAAAGCCGTCATTAACGTCTGTCGCAGAGCTTCAGTTTGCTGCCACTGAGACTGTCTCAGGGCCTCAGTCTGTTGCCACTGGTTCTGCAACATAGTCTGGAGAAACTACAACATTTGAGGTTGACCCTCAAGTTGTGGCATCAGGATAGGCAAGGCTAGAGGTGGAGGCAAAGGTGTCTCCGCCTGCGGTGTTGATGTTTGCCCTTCATGTTGAGCTGGTGTTCCTGTCTGGACAGGATCCTGGGGAAGGTATGGAGTCATCGGGTAGACCAGCATCCTTCTCGGGGATTGGTCTCGTGGGGTAGTCGGGGTTCCTTGGACATTTGGCGAGGGGTCTGTTGCTTGGTCAGCCCTATTATTCGCAGGTTTCCCGGGTATGTCCATATTTCTGAAGAAAAATAGAAGAATTAGAAAACACAAAGGTGATAATGAATGATAATCAAGCAAGATGCAATCATAAAAATATTTAAGGATGGTGTCAATGTGGATGAGACCTAGTGTTTCTATCCTATTGCAGGCATTGCTGGGCATGTCATCATACCACTAGCAATAAAACTAGACCTGCATGGGCCACCACTAAAACTGTGTCACGCCCCAGTCCCAAAATGTCAGGAACTAGGCCACGTGTCACTGGCCAGCTGACACGTCACTAAGGGCTTAATCTATTTTGAATAGATCCATAGGAACGTGCTACGCTGTCCTAAGATACTACAAGAACAACACAGGCAAACTATCTCATCCACAATAAGATGTCAGAAAAGCAAGTGCTGAATATATATAAAAACTGAGTCTGATACAGTACACAACTGGTGAGATTACAAGCCTACTACAAAAACTGATAATAGCGCAGAAAAATCAGATAGACTAAGCAGTGTCTATCTGATCAAAACATCTCCATCTCCAAGTGGCAGGCCTCTAGGGTCAAGCATTCTCTGAGGGTGTCTCCTCGAGCTCCTCCTCGGTAACACATCTAGCCTCCTGATCAGGGCCGTACACAGTGGGGTAGAAAGCCTCGTCTAGATCTGGCAGGGAACCAGGTCCTCAGTGGGACATAACAAGATACAGAAAATGACATGCCAAGTATGTAAATACTGAATAAAGAAAATAAATACAGGGTGCTAATCATTCTAAGTGAAATGCAAGTAAAGACCTTGTAGTACGCATGGGATTGTATCGGCTAGACATATGCTGACGTAGTTCACCAATCGTGGGGACTGGCTAGTATATGTGTCATATGCCCCATGACTCAAGGGAACTCTGCAATCGACCATCATGGTACGAAAGTATAAAATATTTATGGAGGGGGGTATCCCATACGTCTACTAGTTATCTTTCCCATCCTAATGAAACTAAATGTCAAGTCATACTATTCCTGCATTACTCTAATCCGTGATGCGGGTCACACGTACTGGTAGCTAATCAACTACGCAGCTCGCATCCCAATATGCATTGCAACCATGTTGCGTGTTCCCGTGTTAGGGTCTAGGAGAATATTAGAATGCTCTCACAGAAAAGGGTGAGTCTGTAAGACTAAGTTAAACATGCTTTTGTCAACATATCAGTTGACTGTACCCAAGGCAGTCTCGGGTAATCATGGTATATGAAATTTAGGAACAAAACAGATATCAATAATTGAATTTGAACATTAACTTGGCAAGGTATACTTGCCTACTCCTTGATAGTACTGAAAACCTGATCTCCCAGTCAGGGTTGAGGGTGCTTGTGACTGGGGGTCACTGGCTGTGCTGAAGTTGGTTTCTGTTAAAATAGGCAGGGTTCGTGAATATCATGGTTGTAATATAAAGTATATATATATATATACTTATATATATAGTATGTATATATATATAGATATATATATATAATATATATAGCAGTATATATAGTATATAAAGAACAGAAAAGAAATGCAGGTAAATAGTAGCAGGGTATATCCACTGCTATATATATAATAATATAATATAATATTATCAGGGTGTATCCTCTGATTTATAATAATATAATAATCAGGGTATATCCACTGATGTATAATATAAGTAAATGAATTGACAGGGCAGAAATGTACATATAACTTATATAATATATATATATATAGATAATATATATATATATATATATATATATATATATATATATATATATATATATATATATATATATATATATATAATAATTTAAGACAGTGCAAGAATTGTAAATGTATACATATATAGGAGCTGTATTATCCAGCTCAGTATATAATATAATATCATATATATATAGATATGTAATTAATTGAAATGATATTGCAAGAATTAAAATATATATATAAGCTGTATTATCCAGCTGGATATTAATATATATATATACATATAGATAATATATATATATATAGATAGATATATATATATATATATATATATATATATATATAATAGGTGCAGGAAATAAATTTAGTGCATATAAATAAATAAATAAATAAAAGAAAATGCATAGTATATGTATACATACATACATATATACTATAATTATAATAGTAATAATATAACATATATGAAATATGTTATATATATATATCTATAATATATATATCATATATATATAAATATATATGAATAAAACAGAATAAAATATATATAACATTATATATAAATATATACATATACATACATATATACATATAAATATACTATAAATGTATATATGTATAGAAATAATAGGTATATATACATATATTTAGTAAATATATAATAATAGTATATACAGTATAATATACTGTATAAATACAGTATATATAATATATATTAATAATATAATACATATATATATATAAATATACATATATACATATAAATATACATATATATATACATATATATATACATAGGTATACATATAGGGATATATATGTAAATACATATATATTAGGGTTTAGTATTATACCCTCTGACAGGTGGGCCCTAGGGGTTGTCGACGGCGGGTGGACGGCGGCGGAGCTGGCCGGAGGCGGCCGGAGAAGAGAGAACAGCAGCAGTAGCTGTTAGCAGCAGTAGCAGTAGCAGTAGAGTGCGGGGGCTCTGGCCGGCGGAGGAGCGGCGGAGGTGGCCGAGCAGGCGGCGGTTTCGGCAGAGGGGAGGGTGGCGGTCAGTTTGGTGGTGGTGGCGGAGGTCCACGACGGTGGTGGTGGCGGCTAGGGGTGGCCGGAGGTGGAGGTGGTGGTGTAGTCAGGAGCTCGGCCGGGGCACTGTGGAGGTGAGGGCGGCCGGAGGAAACGTCGTGGGGCGGTGAGGGTTGGTGGTCCGGCGGAGGGGAGGACGGCGAGTCGATTGGGGGTGGTGGCGGTGGTCGGCGACAGCCGGAGGTGGCACTGGGGGTGGATGGGAGTGGTGGTGGTGCTGTGGAGGTAAAGTCGGGATGGGTCTGCAGAGGCTGGCCACGGCGGAGCAGGCGGTGGCTGGGGGTGGGACTTGGCCGGAGGGGAGAGGGGGTCACGGCGAAGGGCTGGCCGGAGTTGGGCCGGAGGGGGTGGCCGGAAGTGGCTGAGGGAGGAGATGTAAG